>PVHP010014373.1:0-39235 GCA_004024765.1 Zapus hudsonius | reverse complement strand
TCTCTCTCTCTCTCTCTCTCTCTCTCTCTGTATCTCTGCTTGAAAATGAATAAAATAAAGAAATTAAAAAAAAATGATTCCATTGGGGCCGGTGAGATGGCTCAGCAGTTAAGGCACTTGCCTCCCGTGCCTAAGGCCCCTGGTTCAATTCCCCTGTACCCACATAAGCAAGACCCACAAGGTGGTGGCCCTGGTGCGCGCGCTCTGTATCTCTGCTTGAAATGGATAAATAAAATATTTTTAAAAATGCTTCCAATAAACAGGTGTGGTGATGCATGCCTTTAATCCCAACCACTAGGGAGGCAGAGAGTTTAAGGCCAGTCTGGAACTACAGTGAGTTTCCAGGTCAACCTGAACTAAAGTGAAACCCTGCCTCAAAAACAAACAAACAAACAAAAACCACTTAAAGGGCCGGAGAGATGGCTCAATGGTTAAGGTGCTTGCCTGCAAAGCCTAACGACTTGAGTTAGGTTTCCTAATACCTTTGTGCATAAAGGCAGATGCACAAAGTGGCACATGCATCTGGAGTCTGGAGTCCATTTTCAGGGGCTGAAAGCCCTGGAATGCCCTGATTCACTCTTATGCTTCTCCTTCTCCTTGTAAATAAATAAAATTATTTAAAAAATATTTTTAAAAACTGGGCTGGCGAGATGACTTAGCAGTTAAGGTGCTTGCCTGTAACCTAAGGACCTGGATTTGATTCCCCAGTACCCATGTAAAGCCAGATGCACAATGCACAAAGTGGTGCATGGGTCTGGAGTTGCGTTTGCAGTGAATGGAGGCCCTAGTGCACCCATTCTCTTTCTGTCTTTTCTCTGTCTTTGGAGGCAACCACCTAAACCGCTGAGCCATGTCTCCAGCCCCTTGTCTTTTTTTTTTTTTCCTAGGTAGAGTTGTGCTCTAGCCCAGGCTGACCTGGAATTCACTATGTAGTCTCAGGGTGACCTCCAACTTGTGGTGATCCTCCTACCTCTGTCTCCCGAGTGCTGGGATTAAAGGCATGTGCCACCATGCATGGCTTTTTTAAAAAAAAAAAGTATATATATATATATATTTATATAATATTTTTTCAAGGAGAGAGAGAGACAGAGAATATGGGCGCCAGGGCCTACTAGCCACTGCAAACAAACTCCAGATGCATTCACCACTTTGTGCATCTGGCTTTACATGGGCCTTTGTAATTGAACCCGGGGTCATTAGACTTTGTAAGCTAGTGCCCTAACCTCTGAGCCATCTCTGCAGGGCCTCCCCCCCCTTTGTTTTTTCATAGACTATTTCATCATGCTTGCATAAAGTCCCTTTTGGCCAATTTAGTGACTGCTGCTAGGTGTTGGGGAGAAAAATCTTTTTCTATTAAGATAAATCATTGTGAGGCTAGACAGTAAATAGTTTTTTCTTGATTAGAAAAGCCCATTTTGACTGTTTATATTACAGTGATAATAGCATATAATTACAGTAATATAGTAGAATCTTGGTTTTGGCTAACGATTTTTAATGTGACATTAATTAAATTTTTATGATTATCTCTGTGGCAAAGCCATATTTTACTTACCTTAGCAGTTCAGCTGACATTTGTCACTAGAGACCAGGAGCATTCGCCTTTCCAAGCTGGATTTGGGGGCTGATGTAAATGGGTTTATAGTAATTCTCAGCACAGACTAACTGGACCACATGGGAGTAGGCTTTCACTTTAGGTGAGTAGAGAGGGCCTTAGGGAAGTTTGGCTTTTTCATAACACGTGTGTGTGATACACACTGTGAGATAGAAGCTTCTCTGTGCTTCCTGGTTGGTTCTGTGCCCCTGGAACCAGAGTACCTCAGAAAGGAAGACCCGGAAAACTGCTGTGGTCAATAGTCTTCACCCTATTCAAGGCAGCTCCTGCCGATTGGATTGGGGTGGTGGAGCCCTTAGGTAGGCAAGAGGATCATGAGCTCTAGCCTGTGGACTTTTTTGGGGGGGGGAAACTTCTAAAAACAGACCCACAAATATGCACCACCTTGAATATCCTCCAAAGAGACAGTTCACCTGTGACTAACTGGAAGGAATGTAAGGAATTGTACTTTGTGTTAATTAGGTTTGTATCTAATATCTCACTGAAAGTGGCCTTGGAAAAATGTCCATCTGAGGATACTATTTTCTGTTTCTGATCTTGATTTTTTTTTGTGTGTGTGTAATGTAGAGATTTTAGCAATAGAAATAAAATGAAGTATGAATTTGAGGAATCAGTTTTAGGCCAGCACATGGACATCTGTACAACACAAAGTGTGCATTCACAGTCATGCACATCATAACACACCTCATGTTTCTACCTGCACGCTTACCTGTGTACACATACGTTAGTCATTTTATTTACTTGTGAGCAAAGGGAGAAAGATGGGGGGGGGAGAGCGTATGGGTACACCATTGCAAACAAACTCCAGATGCATGTGTCACTCTGTGGCTTCCTGTGGATACTGGGGAGTTGAACCCAGGTCCTTAGGCTCTGGAGGTAAACCACTTAACTGCTGAGCCATCTCTCCAGCCCCTTGCTCGTCACTGTAAGGTATTACTGTTCATTTCTTCCTACTGGTGGTGAAGTTTTCTAGAAAAATGATTATCTAAGACCCAGCATGGGCATTGTTTTTTTTTTTTTTTTTTTTTAAATTTTTCCTACCATCCCATTCCAGGGGAAAGAAATCAAGAACTTTTCTAGTCATATTTCCTCCAAGAGAGCTTATATTTCTTCCTTCCTTCCTTCCTTTTTTTTTTTTTTTTGGTTTTTCGAGGTAGGGTCTCGCTCTAGCCCAGGCTGACCTGGAATTCACTATGGAGTCTCAGGATGGCCTTGTACTCACAGTGATCCTCCTACCTCTGCCTCCCGAGTGCTGGGATTAAAGGCATACACCACCACGCCTGGCTAATTTTGGTTTTTAGAGATAGGGTTTCATGTAGTCCAGGCTGGTCTTGAATTGAGTATGTATCTGAGAATGACCTTGAATTCCTGGTCCTCCTGCCTTTGCCACAGGTGTTGAGATTACACTTTTATGCCACCACACCTGGTTTGTGTGGTGCTAGGGAATCAAAGCCCCAAGGATTCATGGGCACCAGGCCAGAGCCACAGCTCCTGCTGAAGCTGGCCTAGAACTTGCTGAGTGTAGTCCAAGTTGGCCTTACACTCAAGGCGGTTCTCACAGTGCCTCAGGTTGTGCTGGATTACATGTTTGAGCTATCATCATGCCCAGCATTATTCCTATCCCCCTCTTTCTCTCCTACCACGGCTCTGTTTTTGTTTTTGTGTGTTTGTTTTGTGTTTTTTCTTGGAATTCATTATACAGTCTCAGGGTGGCTTGGAACTCAGGTGATCCTCTGCCTGATGCCTAGTATGACATCATTTTTTTTAAGGTTTAAAGATTAATAGATCAGAAGGAGAAGAGAAAGTACAGAGAGCTCCCACTGTGAGGGTGGTGAGAGTGGGTAGAACCCCAGTGACATCATTCTTCTTCTGTCTTGGCGCCTTCATCTGTCAGGAAGATTGAGTAGTACTTAGGAGATTGCTCACTTAGGCTGCATGCTCAGCTACTCAAACATTTATTTTGCTTATGGACCTTCAGTGTGGGCAGGGCTCATCAGGTCAGCTTACTTCTGTCCTGCTTGAGGACAGGCTTAAGAGCTGGGGCCTGGAGTCAGCAGAAAGTTCAGGCTTGTCTTGGGTCTGCCTGCCTGACGCCTATCTGGGAGACACAAGCTGCTGGGACTGGGCCCTAGGGTACTTCAGGTGTCTCTTCAGCTTTCGGTCTGATCATCGCAGGAGCCCTTAGTTTAGCATGGTGGTTTCAGGGGAACCAGGATTTTTACTACTGAGCTGTGTGTCTCCATAGAGCCAGATGCCATTGCCTTGGATGAGTTCACTCAGATTGTCAGCAGCACGTCTGCACTTGGTGCAGACCTATGTACAGAGTCAAGGATGGGAGCAAAGGGTCCCTTTAAGCCCAGGCTGGTCTCAAACTCCCTATTCAGCCAAGGATAACCTAGAATTCCTAAACCTTCTAGCTCCACCTTCCAAGTGCTGGGATTACGGGTGCCTATTACCACATCCTGCCATTAGTGCCACACTTGTTTTTAAATGTTTATTTTTTTGGGGAGGGAGAGAGAGGGAGGGAGAGACAGGGAGGGAGAAAGAATGAAAATAAAAGTGGGTGCACCAGGACACCCTGCATGTTCCACTTTATGTGGGTACTGAAGAATCAAATCTGGGCCATCAGGCTTTGCAAACAAGCTCCTTTAACCAGAGCCATTTAGCCTGGTTGTCACATTAAAAAGTATTAATAAATATTTTTATTTATATATTTTAAAAATCCATTTGTAAGGAGAGAGAATGGGTGTGCCAGGGCCCCTAGCTGCTTTAAAGGAACTCCAGATACATGCACCACTTCGTGCATCTGGCTTTATTTGGATCCTGGGGAATTGAACCTGTGTGGTTAGATTTTGCAGGGAAGCACCTTTATCACTTAGCCACATCTCCAACCCTTGAGTGCCACATTTTAAGAGGAATGGGATGGGATATATTGTTGGATACAGTCATCTTTGGAAAATATAACTCATTATTAGAACATAGACCAATGCAAGATTGTTATCAAACACTTTATAGTGAGTGTTAGCTTTTATCATGAAGAGTAGAAAGGTTGTTTTAGAGGGTCTTTTGTGATTCAAATTTTGATGTAACAATTATATAATTATATATATAAATTATATAAATTATGACATATAAATATATTCATATATAAATATTCATATATTTGCATATATAAAATATATACATATAGTTCATAACATGGAGTAGCAAGACAGGTGATGTTTTTCCTGTAGTTTCTTTGAAATAGTTCCGGTTTAGTGTTTAATCCCTTTGTGAGGGTTACAGACGAGTAGTAAGGTAGTAATGACCAGTGTGTTCCCAGAAACAATGAAGAATGATTGGCATGATAACTCAGACTGTTCATCATCAAAGTGGTTTAATAGCAGATACCATCTGAAGGTTTTCCAAGACAGGCAATTCCTTGGAATTAATTCACTAGAGTCATGATCCTTCTACCCCAGCCTCCCAAATGCTGGAATTAAAGGTGTGCTCCACCAAGCAGAGCTGTTTTGAATTTTTGCCTTTTCGTCACTTAGTGCATCTGACTTTTATTTGCGTACTGGGGACTTAAACCCAGGCCCTTAGGCTTTGCAGGCAAGTGCCTTGACCACTGAGCCATGTCTCCAGCCCTGGTCTTGAATTTCTGCTCCTCTGGGATTCATCTCCTATGTGCTAGGATTACAGGCATCTACTACCATGATGTTTTGTGCATGTGAACCAGGGCTTCCTACATTCAAGATTCCACCAACTATTTACCCTCAACACATTTTATGTGCACATACGCGTAGGGACTGTGTGTGTGTTCCTGTATGAGGAGGCCAGAGAGCAGCCTTGGAGGGCATTCCTTAATTGCCACCTACCTTTTTTTGAGACAGGACCTCTCACATGGAGGAATTCAACAAGTAGGTTATGTTGGCTGGCCACTGAGCCCCAGGATCTGCCTGTCTCCACCTCCCACCATGGCCAGCCAACTTTTTATTTTTATTTTTATTTTTATTGGTTTTTCGAGGTAGGGTCTCGCTTTAGCCCAGGCTGACCTGGAATTCACTCTGTAGTCTCAGGTTGGCCTCGAACTCACTGCAATCTTCCTACCTCTGCCTCCAGTGTGCTGGGATTAAAGGTGTGTGCCACCACGCCCGGCTCCAGACGCTTTTTGCAGCTGGCTTATGTGGGTACTGGGGAATTGAACCCAGGTCCTCAGGCACTGGAGGCAAGCGCCTTAACCACTGAGCCATTTCTCCATTCTTAATCCATTATTTTTTAAGGAACAAAAGTAGTAAGTCAAAAGCAGCCCTAAATTTTTTATTTTTTATTTATTGGTTTTAATGTTTATTTGAGAGAGAGAGAGAGAGAGAAAAAAAAAGAGACAGAAAGAGGGGGAGAGAATGGGCATGCCAGGGTCTCCAGGCACTGCAAACAAACACCAGACACATGCACCACTCTGTGCATCTGGCTTTACGTGGGTCCTGTCTGCTTTACAGGCAAGAGCCATCTCTCCAGCTCCCCCTAAATTGTTTACAGAGGGCCAGAAAAAACTTCTTACTTGGATTTTGGTATACTCGGGGACTGACTGTGCCTGGGGAGCGTGGCTACACCTTGCCTCTGCTAAGCAGACACTATACCACTAATTCTCTCCAGACTCTAGTTTTCTTCTTCATCTGTTTTAAGACAAGGAAGGATGTTCTTTGTAGCCCAAGCTGGCCTCACCTTCATAGCAATCCTCCCGTCTCCGTCTGCTGAATGCGGGGCTGTGGCATGACCTGGTGCTGTCATGTGCTCTTGATTTGCAGTTTATTGCTGACTGATCTCAAAGCATTGCTGTTTTCTTACTGAAGAATTTGTTGACTGTGCTTTGTTTATATAGAACAGAATGTTATGATCGTATTGCAATATTTATTAGACCATGCTAGCGAATTTGTAGGAGTAACCTAGCCTCTTTTCTTCTCTTGTAGCATAAGCAGTACTATAATGGACGTAGACAGCACAATTTCCAGTGGGCGCTCAACTCCAGCCATGATGAATGGACAAGGAAGCACTACTTCTTCAAGCAAAAATATTGCCTATAATTGTTGTTGGGACCAGTGCCAGGCGTGCTTCAACTCTAGCCCCGATCTGGCAGACCACATCCGGTCCATACACGTAGATGGTCAGCGAGGAGGGGTTGGTTTTGTCATTTCCTTCTTTCACTCTCTGTTTTCATTAATTCTATTAATTTACAATTGCCAGTTAGGCTTTCCCCCACTAAAAGTAGTTGGAGGGTTTTTTTTTTTTACACAAGTGTTTTTCCATTTTTTCCTTTAAATTACTTTGTTACCTACTTGATTGGGTCATATGAAGATAGAGCATATTGTTTAGTTTATTTTGCCTTGTAGAAATCACGTTTTTAAAAATGTAGTTCAATGCATGTTTAATCCCAGCAGAGGTGGGAGGATTGCTGAGAGTTAAAGGCCAGCCTGTGAGTTCCAGGACAGTCTTGGCTAGTGTGAGGCCCTACCCCGTGAAAAACACAACAAAAAAATTAATGTAGCCTAAATAGTCTAAATGAAGGTTCTGACATTGGCAGTTTGATTGACAGTTTCTTGGGTGTCCCTTGGTTGGGGTCCTGCCTTGTCCCTGACGAAGACCCCATCTAGAGACGTGCCAGGGCTAGTGCATGCAGCCTGTGACTGGATCAGGAATCAGCCATTTTGTCCAGCGCTTGTTAGCACCATTAGGAAGTTCTGATTAGTACTGACTTACATGTTTCTAGTTGCCTCTTCATGGAATGCTGTATCGGATTCTGTTTTTTTCTTCATGTTGAGATGGGGTCCCATTCTGTAGCCTGGGCTACCCTGGAAGCTGGCCTCCCACTCTCGGCAGTTCTTACAGACATGAGGCACCGGCCTGAGCAATATTTTTCAACTTTATTCAGGTTTGTCTGTAATAGTTATCACACTTGGTACGTTTTCTAGAGACTGCTGTCACCTTACAAATACAGAAAATTTATTAGGCTGTTGCTTTTGAGGCTGGCTGATGCTAAGTCACTGTAGCTGGAGTCCGTTTCCAAGGCCATCTACATGTTTAGATTATAGTTTGTTGTTATGTGGTGAGTGGTGGTGCATGTGTGCCATGGCTCTATCTGTGGAGGCTCGTCTGCGTACATTCTTGAGATCGGGTCTCTACCTCACCCCAGAGCTACTGTTTTAGTTGGATAACCCCAGCCTTGTCTGGGTCACACAGGTGCGCTCATGCTACCTCCTTCCAGAATAGGTGCACTCGTGTCCACCTTTATTTGTTTTTGGAGGTAGCGTCTCACTCTGGTCCAGGCTGACCTGGAGTTCACTATGTAGTCTCAGGGTGACCTCGAACTCACGTCCTCCTATCTCTGCCTCCTGAGTGTTGGGATTAAAGTGTGCCACCATGCCTGGCTATGCCCAAATTTTTTTTTTTTTTTTTCGAGGTAGGGTCTCACTCTAGCCCAGGCTCACTTGGAATTCACTATGTAGTCTCAGGCTGGCCTTGAACTCATGGTGATCCTCCTACCTCTGCCTCCCGAGTGCTGGGATTAAAGGTGTACACCACCATGCCCGGCTATGCCCAACTTTTAATATGGCTTCTGGGGAGTTGAACTCCAGTTCTCAGAACCTTGAGTCCCTCATGTGGCAAGCACTGTTATCTGCTAAGCCAGCTCCCCAGCCCCCAGGTCACTTTTTTTTTTTTTTAATGATTAAACAAATCATGCAAGCATGTAAGGGTATTTTACTTTTTAAAAATAATTTATTTGCAAGGAGAGAGAGATGGAGAATGGGCAATGAGGCCTCTAGCCGCTGGAAAAGAAATCCAGATCCATGTACCACTTTGTGCATCTGGCTTTTTGTGCATATTGGGGAAATAGTCCCGGGTTGTTAGGGTTTACAGGCAAGCATCTTAACCACTGAGCCATTTTGTTTTTTTTCCCAACGTAGGGTCTCACTCTATCAAGCCCAGGCAGATCTGGAACTCTTTTTGTAGTTCCAGATTTCCAGGCTGACCTCAAACTCACAGTGGTCTTCCTACCTCTGCCTACTGCTGGGATTAAAATGCTCACCTGACATTTAGGGGTGGTGGGGGGTGGGCAATATAGCATCTGCTGTAGCTGAGATTGACCTTGAACTTTTGTTCCCCCTGTGTCCACCGTCTTAGTGTATCACCATGCCCAATGTATGTGGTGCTGGCTGGGATGAAACCCAGGACTTCAGGCATGTTAGGCTATCACTATACCAGCGGAGCCCCAGCCCCAGTATCTCTTTTATTTTGCATGCCAAATTTAAGAAATAATTACTCCTATCGTCATGTTACATGCCAGCAATCAAACCTGAGAAATAAACAGTTGTCTTAAGTATGTCCATGTAACCAGTCAGGTGTTACACTTCCACACCAGCTATAATGAACCGTGTCAATCCTACAGTCTTCTCTAGAAGCCAGCTCCCCTCTCCCCAATACAGCAGATACTTGTGTGTGTGTGTGTGTGTGTGTGTGTGTGTGTGTGTGCGCGCGTGCGCGCGTGTGTGCGCGCATGCCAGGGCCTCCAGCCTCTGCAAGCTATAACTCCAGATGCATTCACCTCTTTGCATCTGACTTTTACATGGGTACTAGGGAATTGAACCCAGGTTGTTAGGTATTGCAGGCAAGGGCCTTAACCTTAACACTGAGCAATCTCTAACTCTCGGCCTGAGCCATCTCCAGCTGGCTTCCCCCCTATCCCAAATTTTGTTTTTGAGGTAGGGTCTCACTCTAGCTAAGACTGAACTGGAACTGGAATTCACTCTGAGTCCAAGGCTGGCCTCAAACTCACAGGGATCCTCCTACCTCTGCCTCTCATGTGTTGGATTAAAGGTGTGTAGCACCATGCCCAGCCAACTTTCTTTTAAGGATGGGAATTACATTTTGTAGCTCAGGCTGCCCTGACATTTGCAATCCTCCTGCCTCTGTCCCATGATTGCTTAGATTACTTCTTGGCATATCATACTTTTGAACGATCACATCTGCTTTTCTGTCATTCCGTAGCTCTTTGGCACTTAGCTGCTATGTATAGGATTAGGGTCACCAGTTAAATTGGTCCCCAGGCTTTAAAAAATGTAGCATTAAAACATTTTCATAAGCCAGGCATGGTAGTACACACCTTTAGTTCCAGCACTTGGGAGGCAGAGGTAGGATCACCGTGAGTTGGAGGCCACCCTAAGACTACATAGTGAATTCCAGGTCAGCCTGGGCTAGAGCAAGACTCTACCTCAAAAAACAAGCAAACAAACAAAATTTTTCAGCATGTAATTCATTGACACTGAGTAAATCTATAATGTTGTGCAGTCTTTATTGCCCATTTCCAGAACTTTCTCCCTTATCATTTTGAACTGAGATCTGTACCACTGAAACTCATCTCCAGGAAATTCTGAGTTATACAGAGAATTCTTCAGGTGGAGGGTTTGTGGAATTCAGGCCCTTGTACATGCTAGGCAAGTGTTTGTCACACTAACCTCATGGAAGCACAAAACATCTGACTTTGATAGCCTAATTTAAAAAAATATTCATATTTTTTAATTATTATTTTTTTGGTTTTTGGTTCGAGGTAGGGTCTCACTCTAGTCCAGGCTGACCTGGAATTCACTATGTAGTCTCAGAGTGGCCTTGAACTCATGGTGATCCTGCTACCTCTGTCTCCCGAGTGCTGGGATTAAAGGCGTGCGCCACCACGCCCGGCTAAATATTTTATTTATTGAGAGAGAAGGACAGGCAGAATGGGCACACCAGGACCTCTAGTTAATGTAATCGAACTTTATGACATTATGTGGGTACTGGGGAATAGAACCTGGGTCCTTAGGCTTTGCAGACAAGTGCCTTAATTAAGGCTGAGCCATCTCTCCAGCCCCTTGGGATTTTGTTGTTGTTGGGGTGGGGGTGGGGATGGGATGGGGTGGGGTAGGGTCTTGCTCTAGCCCAGGCTAACTATGTAGTCTCAGGCCAGCCTTAAACTCATGTCAATCCTCCTACCTCTGCCTTCTGAGTACTGGAATTAAAGGTGTGTGCCACCATGCCCAGCTAGACTTTTTAGTTCTAACATTTAAATTATCATGGAAACAGATGAGGAAAGAAATGGTAATGCTAGAAAGTTTTTATGGTTCTAATTGGTGGAAGATGACAGTTTTATTGGTGTGGTGTAGCCTAGCTTACCTTCAGCTCCTTATCCTCTTGCCCACCTCCTGTGTGTTGGGGTTATAGGTGTGCGCCACTGTGCCCTGTTATGTGGTGTGGGTGACTGAACCTAGGTCTTCTTGAACTCTTAACCACTGAGCCATCTCCACAGTTAGGCATTTTGAAAGAATAATCTGAGACAAAACAACTGGATCTACAAAAAGTTTACATTTTGTAAAAGAATGAGCTGTTTCTTCGAATGGAATTTAGCCTTGCATGCTGGCCAACACCTGCAATCCCAACATTTGGCAGTTAGAGGTACAAAGATCAGGAATTCAAGCCCTGCCATGACTACATGAGATCTGTTTGCAAACACTGAAAGACAGGGCCACAGAACTGGCTAATCAAAAACCTGATGTTTCCTAGTACAGTACCCATGTAAAGCTAGACACTGAGAGGTGCACGTGCCTGGATTTCTCTTGCAGATGTTGGAGTCTTTGCTTCACCCCTAACTCTCAAACCAACAAATATTTTTTAAAAAACAATTTATTTTTCCCATAAAACCTTGTGCTAAAAGTAGTAATTACTCAATATACTTTGGCCTTTATTTTGGCATGTAACGAGAATGCTCATTTACTCTGCACTTAAAATTTGTTTGAGTGATTTTGGTTTAATAACAGTCTGATCGAGTACTCTTAAGACACTTTCGTTGGAGAATGTTGCATTCTTTTGGGGTCCATTTTTCATGTGTTTAAGGAAAATTTATATAATTCATTCATGCACTTAAGGTATAAGTATTAGTGATGAGAGTTTCAGATTTATCACCAACCTTTTTTATTTTTATTTTTTATTTTTATTTTTGGTTTTTCGAGGTAGGGTCTCGCTCTAGTCCAGGCTGACCTGGAATTCACTATGTAGTCTCAGGGTGGCCTTGAACTCACAGCAATCCTCCTACCTCTGCCTCCCAAGTGCTAGGATTAAAGGCGTGTGCCACCACGTCTGCCTTGAACTTTATTTTTTTATTTTTTTTTTATTTTTGGTTTTTCGAGGTAGGGTCTCGCTCTAGTCCAGGCTGACCTGGAATTCACTATGTAGTCTCAGGGTGGCCTTGAACTCACAGCAATCCTCCTACCTCTGCCTCCCAAGTGCTAGGATTAAAGGCGTGTGCCACCACGTCTGCCTTGAACTTTATTTTTTAGAGAGGCTTTATTAGATTAAGAGAAGGAAAGAGGAGGAAGTACATAGAGCTCCTGCCATGAGGGAGGCAAAAGCGAGTATAGTCCACTCTGTGACCCAAATTGGGGTCATTTAAAGATTCTGACTGGGTACAGAGCTAACTTGCCATGACACCAAGTTTTGGGCTGAGTTTAACCAACCACAATATCAGGTAGGATCAGACTTAAACCTTCTAGAAATGTTCCCTCCCAGGGAGGACTCATGTGGTTTATGATTAAACAGGTCTAGGGAACTCCTTCAGGCAAGCAATAAGAAGCCAGGTTCCTCTCTGATCTCCAGTACAGCCAAGACTCCAAGAGCAGGCCCAGAAGCATTCCTGCTTTTGACTTTTGGGGCCCAGACACCCTAACTGCCACTGGGAAATTGGGGTGGAGACCAGTCTGGTTTGTTCAAGCTGAGTTGGGGTCATTGGGTGTGGCAGTTGGGAAACTTTTCCAGTGGGACTATCTGAGATACCCTGAATGTGCATTGGTGGAGTGCAGGAAGATAGTTCTGGAAGAAAATAAATGTTGGGGAAAAAGAATAAAAGCAAGAAGTTAATAGGTGGCCACACAGCAAACCGGAGACCTTTAGGGTTCCTATCTTTGGAGGGCCTCACTCCAGATGCATGCACCACTTTGTGCATCTGCCTTTATGTGGGTACTGGGGAATTGAACTCTGGTCCTTAGGTATTGCAAGCAAATGTCTGTATCGCTGAGCCATCTTTTCAACTCCATAGGTGTTTTAATACTGGTAAATTGGCTGTGCACTCTAAAGTTTTTACTTGCTTCCCTTGTATCCAAGGAAATTAGAGATGGACCTTCAAATCCATCCTGGGGGTGGGAAGGGGGCACAAGAGTCCAGTCCAAAGTTTAGTACCACAGGGCCACTTGATTCCATTAGGGTCTGCCCAACCTTCTGGCCTCAGGACCCATTTTTTTAAAATATACATTTATTGACCATAATAGTTATATTATTTAGTGGGCAAACAATGAGTTATTATCCCCAGTTCCCCAATGCCCCCCCTCCCCATCCCCAGTCAGCTGGATATCCTCCTCTGTGGGCCATCTGGATCAGTCTTTGTGGCTGGGGGCCATATATAGCCTAGTATTCAGCCCAGTTGTCCTGGCCCAAGTGTGTTGTTACTGAGGGGTGCCATGCCTCTGGATAGTCTTCCCCCACCACTGATCTCACAATCTTTCCGTCCCCTCTTCCACTTAGTTCCCTGAGTCATGGTGGGTGTTTATTAAGGGTGCTTTAATGTTTTGCGCTTGGGGTCTTTGTGTTGAAAATTGTTGGTTTCTGTCACCCTGGCTTATCATGTGTTGATTGAATGGCTGTGGCTGTGGGCTCAGGACCCATTTTGATGGTTGGAGGATCACGATGTTCTGGCACAAGTTAGAAGGGACTTCATCATTGTTCCCACCATAAGGGAGCCTTTTGACTTAAGTTTGGTTACAGTCATCCACATATATGTATCCCATATTTGGAAATAACCACCCTGATGTCTATGGTTGTTGTTCCTTATTGTGGAGCTAGAACTACTAGTGATGGGGCCAACATACCTTAGGACCTTTGTGGTTCCTCTTATAATTTATATCACCAAAACCACTAAATTTTATTAGGAAAGGTGATAACAGTACTAGCATACACCTATAGATTTTATATCACCCAGAGCAGAGAGCTAAGCATCCTGGCATGTCTTGTCCAAATTTGAGATTGCCTTTTTGTTTTTACCTAGAAAATTTTAAATGAATGATAATTCCATCCATTTTTGATTCATAATGTGATAGGGTCTCACCTGTGTCTAAACTGGTTAGACTTTTCCCCAGAGAATTACACCTGTGCTTATGACTTTATGGCACACAGGACAGGATTTTACCTGTGTCTAATTTAAGCTGAATTTAGATTAAGTCTGTGTCCGTATATAAAAATGTTAGAGCATTTTTAAGAGCCTATAAATAGTTAAGAACCCTTAAATTTAGGCATGGTAGCCGGGCGTGGTGGCACATGCCTTTAATCCCAGCACTTGGGAGACAGAGGTAGGAGGATCACCATGAGTTCAAGACCAACCTGAGACTACATTGTGAATTCTAGGTCAGCCTGGGCTAGAGGGAGACCCTACCTTGAAAAACAAAACAAAACAAAAAAAATTTGGGCATGGTGCCCATCTTTGTCTAGCCTGAACATTATCCTTTTGTTCCTTATAAAAGAAAATTGATTTGAGGCAAAAATTAGTCCTTTTCAATTTTTCTTAAAATCTTTCGGTTTAACATACGCATACATTCTTACACATACTTTAACTTTGATCGAAGTACCACTCAAAACTTTCTTAGCTACTTTCTGTATTGAAAAAATTTCCAGTTTATCCTTCGACCATCTATCATAACCCACAAAACTTTTTTCTATTATGATCAATAGAAGTAAACTCATTGGTACATTTTAGCATTAAAAAAAAAAGTCCTATCTTTGGAGATCTACAGAGAAACATCCTTAATAGAAACTAAACATTTTTTGCATAATTAAAAGTTTTTAAGAATATTTATTTATTTTCAAGCAGAGAGAGAGAGAGAAAGAGAGAGAGTGAGAGAGAGAGAGAACGAACCTGGGCCACCACTTTGTGGGTCTGGCTTATGTGGGTCCTGGGGAATTGAACCGGGGGCCTCAGGCACTGGAGCCAAGTGCCTTAACTGCTGAGCCATCTCTTCAGCCCCATAATTAAAAGTTTTTAAAGTTCCCTTTTATTGTTTTGGTTATACATTGCTGAGTGTTTTAGACCAAATAGGTAGCCAAAATTAGATCATGTATGTACTTTTGAATGTCAGTAGTGACTCTCTGGGGACCTGAGAGGAGCATGATGGCTTCTCTAAATCTGGTATTTCCTGCTAGGATGAGTCAGAGCCATGCTGAGTAAGTCGCTTTCCCTCTTGGTTAGTTTGGAGGACCATTTTTCTCGCTTGTTAATCTGTTGCAGATTGTATACCAGTTTTTTTTCTGTGTCTCCATATCTTTCCTGATCAGGAAGACAGACGAATTATTAGAAATGTTCCATCACCTCCTGTGGCCTTGTGACCTGGGAGCAGGGGCTGAAATATTATCCTTTTAGCTCCAATGACTCCAGTTGGCTTCGGCTTCTACATATAGTTATTAAAACACTGAGAAAGGAAGTTACACCAACCTTAAAAGGAGTGAATGATTGGTAAAACAGATCTAGTTAAAGAATGGCCCAGAAGCTTAAAGTCATTTTGTCTGACATCTAAGTTTAGTTATATATATATATTTATATATATTTACAGACAGAACATGTTACCAGTCCTGAAAACAGTACTTCTAATCAACAAATCTAAATAACTAATTTCACCTAGAAGCTGTCAGGAAAAGATAGTCAGACAGCATAAAGTCTTGGCACCTGTGTGTGAAAGCATCTTTGATTAATCTAGATACCTGTGTGGGTACCAGTTACCCAGGGAAGGTTGGAGACCTAACAGTGGAGCTCGAGACTATTTTTCTCAGATGAAGACCATTGTTTGAGCATGAGGCTGTGTCCTGCTGGAGCATGGAATATGGCTTGAGTGTTATAAGCAAATGAACTCGAAGTCAGAAGTGAGACAATTACTTAACTAAAACCTTTACAAAAACTATTTGATCACACAGAGCTGAACCTGGTCATTGTTGAACTAAAACAGTTTGGTTTTAATATAACCCTTAACAAATCTGTCAAGAGAAAACGCTGTTAGCCAAAGAAATGTTTCTAGATTAATCTTGGATAGCAATTAACCTGAAATACATTAGAATTTTTTTTTTTTTTTCCGAGGTAGGGTCTCGCTGTAGCCCAGGCTGACCTGGAATTCCTGATGTAGTCTCAGGGTGGCCTTGAACTCACAGCGATCCTCCTACCTCTGCCTCCCGAGTGCTGGGATTAAAGGCGTGCGCCACCACGCCCGGTTTACATTAGAACTTTTGATTAACTTGAAGCAGTATTGTTTTACCTATGACTTAAAAATTGATAAAGCTTAAGCAAGCTAGCTCAACATATTTTACCTAACAGGAGGATAAAAGTTACAGTGACTGAAGTTAAGTCATTTAAATGGTAAACCTAATTAATGGTGGCCATTTGATAGAATTAGCATAAAATAGGAGCTGTCTTTAAAGCCACATGTTTTTCGATATGAAAACCTTATTTTAGAAAATTAAGTACTTAGTAAGCCTTTATCATAAGACTAATTTTTTTCTCAATACCTAACTTGCTGATAAACCCTATTTAGATTTGGTTGTGTTGTTTTAAAGTTCCTTTTTTTCTGTCTCACAAAGCCTGGAAACTGTATTGTAACAAAGCTTAGAGAAGAAAGAAAATACAGAAAGAACTACAACTATATGCTGCTTGTCACTCTTCCCTTCTTTGTCTCAGAAGCAATTAGCTAATCTGCCTGAGGATCAGGTTTGGATGACACAAGGTTTGAACCTGCTTTGGTCTGAGTTGGGGGTGGAGGGTCAACCCATTTCTTAAAATCTAGCTTACCATGGATTTATACAGCATTATAATTAGTATAATTTACAGTGAGGTAGAAAAAGTGAAAGAAACAGTCAAAAAAATCTCAGTATGTTGACCCTGATTTAAAGTCTCAGTAGCCTTGTGTGGCATCTTTAGTTAGAAAGACAAGTCCCTGGGGGCTTCCATACCCATGGTCTCCTGGCAGCTGAGCGCCTAGATGGCGTGGCCACGTACCTCTGAGCACTATCCGCAGAAACCTCAGGAATAAATATTGAAAGCTAGGGAGGAAAGCCAAACTGCTTCCAATGGCACAGTAAGGCAAGGAGGGTCAACACTGTTGTGGGTTGAGCTTCTAATACCTTTTTTCGGGGTAAACCCCCCCCCAAAAAAAAAAAAAAAACCTATTTGACTTGTTTATTATTGGATCTAGATAGTATGAGAGTGTAACAGAGGTGTATTCCTTATAAAAATCTTGTATTAGAATTACTATAATTTAGCACATGTAACATAGGGAATATAAAACCATCTATCAGTAAAACATCTAAACAAAAGGCAAATCAAAAATGCCATCCCATAACTTGGGTTGTGCTCCCCTGTGCAGGTCTGCCCATGTGCTCCCTCAGGTAAGCTGGCACGGGCCTCTGTACCCTTTTTAGAAGCAGTGGTCCCCCTGTGACAGGCATGGAAGAGAAGGATTAGGCCTAGCCAGGCCCTGGGCTCCTGGGTGCTGTGTGTAACCCACCCTCCTCAGTTCAGGAGTTCAGCACTTAGAAGGTCATCCCACTTCCTTCCCAGTTTAGCTTGGTTTGTACTGACCTCTGAGTCCATAACAATGGTTCCAGATCCAAGAAAAGCCCGAAAACCATCACAGCAGTGTGTGTGTGTGTGTGTGTGTGTGTGTGTGTGTGTGTGTGTGTGTGTGTGAATTTCTCTTAGTCTAGCTTCGGGAATTTAAAAAGCAGGCAGAAAGAAAAAGCTCAAAGTGCCCAGGTCCCAAAAGGAAGAAAATACCTACTGAGTTTCCTGGCCAGTTGTGAAATATGAAATGGGAATTTTGGGGTTCCTTGTCAACATAGCAGTGCACCAACAAATTTAGGGTAACTTGGATTGTCATAAATTAAAAAAATTAAAATCCATAGACCAAAGGGTAAGGTTTAGAGAGAGACTTTATTAGATTAAGAGAAGGAACGAGGAGAAAATAGAGTTTCCACCATGAGGGAGGTGAGAGGGTGTAAAGCCCACCAGCCTTCTTCATTTCCATCATTTTGGAGATTGCTTACCTACTCGGCCTTTGATTGATTGATTTCTGCTGCACAGGGAGTTGAACCTAGGGCATCTTTCACTGAGCTACCTAGCACTGTTTAATTTTTCTTTCTCCTCCCTCACCCTTCCCCTTCTTAAAGTCAAGGTGATCTTCCTATCTCAGCCTTCTGAGAGCTATGATTATGCCTGTGTGATGGTTTGATTTAGGTGTCCCCCATAAATGTATGTGTTCTGAATGTTCGATCCCCATCTGATGGCAGTTTTAAAATTGGAACCTTGTTGGAGGTGTGTTATTGAGGGCAGGCTTTATGGGGTTTATAGCTGGCTTCCTCTTGTCAGTATTTGGCACACCTTCCTGCTGCTGTTTGCAGTGCTGTAGCAGAGGTGATGTCCACCCTGTCATGGAGCTTTGCCTCCAGTCTATAAACCAAAATAAACCCATTCCTCTCGTCAGTTGCTTTTTGTCAGGTTCTTTGTCCCAGCAATGAGAAAGCTGGCTCCAACACCTGGCTCAGTTTTGAGACAAGGCATAGATTGCCCTAGCTGGCCTCAAAGTTGTGATCCTCCTGCCTCTGCTGGGTAGTTGTGACATGCCACCACCACCAGGCCTGGCTAAAAAGTAACATTAAAAAATTTTAAAATTATTTTCAAGGAGAGAGGGAGAGAAAAAACTGGGTATGCCAGGGTTGGCTTTTAGCTGCTGCAATGAAATCCAGATGCATGCACCACTTTGTGCATCTGGCTTTAAGTGGGTACTAGGGAATCTAACCAGGGTCTTTTGGCTTTGCAGGCAAGTGTGCCTTAACCACTGAGCCATCTCTCCCGCTCTAAAAGTAACCCCAGAATCTGAAGCATTATTTGATAAATGTCTTAGGATCAGGAATTTTAAGCGTGAAGGAAGAAATGCTAATAACTTTCTGTGTCAACTGAAAGTCTCTAAGTCTGTAGTGGAGCCAGATGTGTGGGCATAGTTGTCATTTCAGGGCATCAGGTGGCAGTCTCGTTAGAACTATTTGACAGATGGTTTTGTGTTCTCTATAGCCTACCCAGAATTTGGCTTAACAGTCCTTTGATATATACTTTTTATTTTTATTTTATTTAATTTAATTAATTTTTTTTTTTTTTTTTGCGGTAGGGTCTCACTCTAGCCCAGGCATACCTGGAATTCACTATGTAATCTCAGGGTGGCCTTGAACTCAGGGCCATCAATCCTCCTACCTCTGCCTCCCGAGTCCTGGGATTAAAGGCAAGCGCCACCACGCCCGGCTTAAACTTTATTTATTAGAGAGAGAATGGATGCACCAGGGCCTTCAGCCACTGCAAAGGAACTCCAGGCATATGAGCCATCTTGTGCATCTGGCTTTATGTGGGTGCTGGGGAATTGATCTCCGGTCCTTCTGCTTTGCAGGCAAATGCCTTAACCACTAAACCATCTCTCTAGCCCTTTTGTTTTGGGCTTTTTTTCCTCCCTGTGGTAGGCTTTCATTCTAACCTAGGCTGATTTGGAATGCATTATGTAGTCTGAAACTCGCCTTATTTTTGTAACAAGGTCTTGTACTGACTCTGTAGCTCATCAGTTCACCTGGAAAAACTAGCCGATAAGCCTTAGGGATCCTCCTGTCTCAGCCTCCTCAGCATTTGGATTGCAGGCACATATGTACCACCATGCCCAGGTTTTATACCAATGCTAGAGTTTTGAACTCAGGTCATCATACTTGTGTGGCAAGCACTTCATCTTTTAAGCTGTCTCCCAGCTCCCCATACATACATGCATGCATACATGCATATTATATACAGTGTGCACGTCATGTGTATATACACAGAATTACTGAGTATTGAGCCTAGGCCTTGTAATGCTATGCCCTCAGTCTTGTTTATGCTTTTATATTTTTTTCTAATAGTGAAAATTAAATCCTTTTTCCCTTACCCTACTGGCCTAGTTCCTGCAAGTGAATGTACTTTATAGATTTCCTTTCTGTCAGGCATGTCATCCTTGTGTTGAGTGGAAGTCATCGGGGTTAAGAACACAGGGCAAAGGTGCTTCATACTGGAAAAGAAAAAAGTTATTTTTATTTTTAACATAACTGTTAATTAGTCAGCCATGGTGGCTCACACCTTTAATCCCAGTACTGGGGAGGCAGAGATTTGATGATCACCTGGAGTTTGAGGCCACACAGTGAACTCCAGGTTAACCTGAGCTAGAGCGAGACCCTACTTCAGGGGGAAAAAATTGTGTGTGTGTGTGTGTGTGTGTGTGTCTCCACGTGTTGGGGGTGGGTGGGAAGTGAGTATGGGTGTGCCTAGGACTTTTGCCACTGCCAGTGAATTTCAGACATATGTGCCACCCTGTGCTTTTGGCTTTACATGGGTACTGGGAAATGGAGCCCAGGTTGGCAGGCTTGGAGAGAAATTCCTTAACTGCTGAGCCACTTCCCCGGCCTCAGGGAAGTTAAATGTATTAAGAACTCCAGCTGACCTGGAATTCTCTCAGGGTGGCCTCAATCTCTCAGCGATCCTGTCTCCCAAGTGCTGGGATTAAAGGCATGTGCCACCACTCCTGGCAAGAATTTTTTGTGTTAGTTATATGCAACTTTTATTTGTAATTAACCACTTTAAGCACAGCACTGTTGAGGCATCATACTAGTTGGTCTTATGTTATTTTGATTACAACATGCATCACTTGGCTTTTTTTTTTTTATTTATTTTTCCAGGTAGTGTCTCATTCTAGCCCAGGCTGTCACTTGGCTTTTTGTTAATTGAATACTTCAGTATATTTATTTAAGGTTTTGGGGAACCAAACTCCTGGTTGAGATAAGTGATGAACATTTTTTGGCTCTTCCCTAACAGGTATTTGTTTGCCTATGGAAAGGCTGCAAGGTGTACAACACTCCCTCCACCAGTCAGAGCTGGCTGCAGAGGCACATGCTCACACACAGCGGAGACAAGCCTTTCAAGGTTCGTATGCAAGGACTTTCAGAAAGTGTCCACTGAAAGGATGGTGTGATTCCCGAGATAGTCTCTCTCACTCTTTTGTGGCTAGCATAAGCTGACCCTGAGCTCAAGACAGCACTCCTGCCTCAGCCTTCTGCGCTGTGACATGAGTGCATGGTAGCTTTTGCAAAAGTTCTCTTTGCAGGACTCCTGGTTGGAGCTAAGAGCCTTGCACACAATGGTTAGGCAAGCTACTGCTGAGTTATAACCCCAGGCTCTCCTAAAAACCTTAAAAGAATCAGGTATTTTATGCTTGGATTTCAAAGTAGATGGAGATACTGATAATGAGTATTTTCCAGTTTGAAGAATAGAAGTCTCTATAGAGGTGAGTAGGCAGACTACCAGTTCCAAGCGTGTCTATAATTGGCTCTTGTCAGTACCTGTGGTTGGGTTGTCTTTTTACTCCCTTAGCATACTGCTGCCCTTGCTGAAGGGGTTGTAGACTAAGACTGCTTGTCTCAGGTCTGAGGTTGCTGCACCTCTTCAAGACAGTATGTTCTGGAAAACCTTTATGAAGAGCCAGTTTCTGTAAAAATGGTATTCTTTTAGCTTCATTAAAAATTAAACAAAATATTTTGGTTTTTAATTAAGGAAAGCATATCCCATAGAATTTAAAGGTTTGTATTTAAAGAAGTTTAATAGGTGTTAAATCGTACCTACTCAAATGTAAATATTGTTCTAGAAACTTTCCTTGGGTTTTTTTCAGAGAATTAGTAAATCCTGTGGAGTTGCTTTTAAAAAAAAATCAACTTTTTTTTTCTTTTAAAAAAAAATCCTTAACAGGTTCAAACAATTACACTCAAGTGTGGTGGTACATGCCTACAGTCTCAGCTACTTTGGAAGGCTGAGGCAAGAAATAATTGCAGCCCAGAATTGGGGTAGCAATTAGGGCCATAATGTAAGACTGCCTATTGTAGACCTACACAAAGACCAAACCAAACTTGACCAAAAGCAACTAATGGGAGAATTTATTTTGGCTGACCTTCTTGAGGGGAATCACCATGATGCCAGGGGAAAGCATGGCATGAGTAGAGGCTGGACATCCACTTTTGCCACAGCAGGTGGAAAATACCAACAGGAGAGTGAGTTGAATTCTGACAAGGGGGAGTTGACTAAACATCCCAACCCTCCTCCCAGTAACACCTCATCCAGCAAGGCTCTGCCTCCCAAATTTCTGTCAGCTGGGAACCGAAGCATTTTGTTTACAAAAAACATGAGTTTTTTTTGTGGGTGGGGGACCATCTAATTCAAACCACCATACCTACTAATCTCCTTCTACCTTTCATGTCTTTATTGTGTATCCCGTGGAGTTTAACTAGGGGGACTTGTTTAAGCATGGAGCATGGGCACCTTACCAGTGGTCACACTGCTGAAGAACTCAACTTCCCCTCCCAGCAGGGGAGGAGCGGGGTCTCATGATGGACTCTTGACAGGCTCTTGTGCAGAAAACCACAGCTGCTGAGAGTTCATGGTGGTGACAGCGCCTCTCCCCGTCCTCCGACTCTTACGTGCCAGAGTTTATTTATCACTACAAACAAGTACCAGATGCACAGTCGTGTCTGGTTTTACATGAGTGCTGGGAATTGAACCCCAGCCTGCAAGCTTTGCAAACAAACACCTTCACCTGCTGAGCCATACTCCCTGCTTGCTTTTACTTCTGCAGTGTTCCTGAGCCTTGGAGGGGTGGTACAGATGCTTATTTAGGGCTGAGTACACAATAGACATTTATTCCCAGCAGTTTAGTCAGCTCTGTCTCTGAATTAACCTCTGCCTCCTGTAAAAGAAACTTCTGAGAGCAGCGCTAGTCTGTATTTAGGGGGTATAAGCAAATGTTTAGGTGGCTGACAACCTGCCCATTTAACACATCAGTAGTAGGTTCTGCCCTAGGGCCTGTAACCTCCCTAGCCATGCACTTGACAAGATGACAGTACTAGCCATGATTTCTTCAGAAAGTGATTGGTTATCCCTGTAACAGTCTTGCTGCTATTGCACCAGTGGACACATCTGTGTGTGTTGTTTGTTGGGAAGCACACAGGGCCCACAGCTGGGCAAGACTTGCTGACTTTTCTCCCCAGCTGAATACATAGCACCTTCTAGTGCTTTGAAAGTTAGCCAGTAGAGAGGAAGCTTCCAGCTCAGCCCCATCTTGATTTCTCTCTTAGCAACAGAACTTACTGAGGGAGAAATAGCCAGGTAGTTTTATTTTTTGGTAGCCAGCTAGGGGAGGGTCCAAAGAGAATCCAGCATCTGGTTTAGTCCAGTCTCATCCCTCAGTGACAGTGTCCTCCCATATGCTGGCCTCTTTTTGGATCAGCCCCCCAAGTCCAACTCAGGCCCATCTGAGCCTGAGAATAAAGTCACCCAGTAAGCTGGAAGAGGGGCTTACCAGGTGGGCAAGGCCTTCTTGGCTGTTCATTTATCCCAGCACAGCTAAGGTTTCCTCCATTCCAGCAGCCAGGGCTCCACGGCATTGCAGTGGGAGTGACGTTGTTTAATTCTCACTTTATTCTCTTATTACCCTTTAGCTTTCTTTCCAAGCCCTGGCCTTTTTCATTTTCTCTGGGAAACCCCTTCACGTTTTCCTCCATTCTCATGCTCAGCTTCCTGCATGGACTCTCGGGTCCTGCCCCCAAGTGGGTCTATATCCCCTTGCAGTCCCCTCCCTGGGTTCATAAAGTCCCCTAAATAAATGTAATGACTATAATCTATCCTTCTCATTCTGTTTATTTCAATTTCTTGTTAAAAATAGACAAGCCCAAAACTTGGTTAATAAGCTTTACTTGAATCCCCCAAACCCATCTAGTTTTGGTGGGTAATCCAATGAAATAGCATTAGCCTATGTTGCTTTATTTATTTATTTTATTTTATTTATTTATTTTTGGTTTTTCGAGGTAGGGTCTCGCTCTAGTCCAGGCTGACCTGGAATTCACTGTGTAGTTTCAGGGTGGCCTTGAACTCATGGTAATCCTCCTACCTCTGTCTCCTGAGTGCTGGGATTAAAGGCATGCACCACCACGCCCGGCCAGCCTATGTTGTTTTAGAAGCCTCTATAATGTCCTGATTACCAACTCAGTGGGAGATATACTTGGCACTGGGATTTTCAGTTAATAACCTAAGGCTTTGGGGGTCAGCTCTAGCCACTCCTCTAGAGTTCCTTTGTTGAAACCTTTTTCCCCCAATGGTAGTGTTTAACTGTAGCCCAGGCTGCCCTCACAACTCCTCAGTCCTCCCAAAAACTGGGATTAAAGGTGTTACCACTTATTCATTTCAGGTTTTATATTAAGACCTTTGATCCATTTTGAACAGACATTTTTTTGTGATGGGTAAGAGATCTAGATCTTATTTTATTCCCCTGTGAGTGGATATTCAGTTTCACCAGCATCACTTATAGAGTAGGTCCGTCCCCCCCCCATTTAAGTAAGCCTTTGACATATTTGTTGAAAATTAGGTGTCCATTTACTACACTTTTGACGCAGGTTATTTGAAGAGCTCACCATTGACATTTGTTGAACAGCATGAATTAAATGAAATTGTTTCTCTTTTTGCATTGGCAGAAATTGATCTCAGGACTTGTGCTTGGTCTATGTCTAACCTGCACACCCAGACATTTAAATGAAACATTAACTCTAGTGTGAACATGACTAATTACCGCTCTTCTGGGTTCCCATCACACCCTTGATTTAGCTCTTGCTGTATTCTGTTGAAGTTACTGTTTTTGTGTTTGTCTTGCTGAACACTCACAAGCCTTTTCAGGGCAGGATGCATATCCTGTTCATCCCTGTTCTTTTCAGAACTTGTGATAATGAGCACAGGCAAGTATTTGAACTGAATTTTTTTTTTTTTTTTTTTTTTTTTGAGGTAGGGTCTCACTCTAGCCCAGGCTGACATGGAATTCACTGTGTAGTCTCAGGGTGGCCTTGAACTCATGGTGATCCTCCTACCTCTGCCTCCCCAGTGCTGGGATTAAAGGCGTGCGCCACCACGCCCGGCTTTGAACTGAAATCTTGATACACACTCTTCCTTCTGTTAACTTAGTGTGCACCAAAAAAGTAGGTAAAAATCTTTAATAATAATGCTGAGTGGTCCATACTCGATCTGCATGTGCTGACAGGGCTTGTGGCTTCTGCTCTACATAGTCACATAATCCTGACACCTCTGTTTTCCTTTGTTATTCTTTAGTGCGTTGTTGGTGGTTGCAACGCCAGCTTTGCTTCTCAGGGAGGGCTAGCTCGCCATGTACCCACACACTTCAGTCAACAGAACTCCTCAAAAGTTTCTAGCCAGCCAAAGGCCAAAGAAGAATCTCCTTCTAAAGCTGGCATGAACAAGAGGAGGAAGCTGAAGAACAAAAGACGACGCTCACTCCGTAAGTGCTGCCCGAGCTGAGCAAACTGCCAAGTTTTTACAAATTTGTGATATGTTTGGTATATTGATTTACATATATTTTGATATTGCTTCAAAAATCAAGCCAGGGACTGGAGAGGTGTCTCAGCAGTTAAGGTGCTTGTGTGCAAAGACTAAGGAGCTGGGTTTGATTCCCCCAGCACCCACGTAAAGCCAGATGCACAATGTGGCACATGTGTCCAGAGTTTGTTTGCAGTGGTTGAAGGCCCTGGCACATCATTCTCCCTTATCCCTCCCTCCCTCTCTCATAAATAAATGAATAAAAAATATATATTTATATATATATTTTTTGGCTTTTCGAGGTAGGGTCTCACTCTAGCCCAGGCTGACCTGGAATTCACTCTGTAGTCTCAGGGTGGCCTTGAACTCATGGCGATCCTCCTGCCTCTGCCTCCCGAGTGCTGGGATTAAAGGCATGTGCCACCACGCCTGGCTTGAATAAAATATTTTTTAAAAATGACGCCAGGGTCTTATTTAGTTGTTTATTTTTTAGAGAAATTTCATGAGATTAAGAGAAGGAAAGAGGAGGGAATATAAAGGGCTCCTGCCATGAGAAGGCAGGGCAGGTAAAGACCCTTGTTTAAACCTAGTACATTGCCACACACTACCCTGCAACTTCTGTAAGTTGTGACTGATGAACTAATTGTCATTCAGAAATGTATTATTGGTGATGTAGCTCAGTTGTAGAGTGCTTGCCTCACACATGTGAGGTCCTGGCTTTAATTCCTTTATTAAAATAAAAATGAGCCAGGCATACCTTTAATCCCAGCACTCACTCTGAGGCAGAGGTAGGAGGATCACCATGAGTTCAAGGCCACCCTGAGACTACATAGTGAATTCCAGGTCAGCCTGGACTAGAGCAAGACCCTACCTCGAACCCCCCCCCAAAAAAAAAAAAAAAAAAAAGAGTAACCTGTGCCAGTGGACAGTGGCATATACCTGTGGTCCCTTGAGAGGTGGTTGAGGTGATATGGTGGGAGCATCATTTGAATGCTCATACACACCATCGCCAAATCACTTTATTTGCAATTAAAAAATTGTTAAGACAACTATTTATAAGTCAGGGATATATTTTTCTTTAAACATTTTTAAATATTTTAATTTATTTATTTGCAAGCAGAGAGAGATAAGAGATAGAATGGGCCCACCAGGGCCTCCAGCCACTGCAAACGAACTCCAGATGCTTGTGCCGCTCTGTGCATCTGGCTTAATCCAACCTGGTTGATAAGCTTTGCAGGCATGCACCTTAACTGCTGAGCCATTTCTCCAGTTCAAGAAAACATCTTGTTGAAAGCCTGGAAATGATATTGACATTCTCAAATTTAGAAAAACATTTGATGACAATGAAAATTGAATTGCCGGGCAAGGTGGCACACACCTTTAATCCTAGCATTTGGGAGGCAGAGGTAGGATTGCCATGAGTTCGAGGCCACCCTGAAACTGCATCGTGAGTTCCAGGTCAGCCTGGGCTAGAGGGAGATCCTACCTCAAAAATAAATAAAATAAAATAAAATAAAATAAATTGAATGTTGATGAAATGCTGTGACGAACCTGAGACCAGTGCCGTGCCTGGAGACTCTCACCACCTTTTTGGAAATGGAGAGTATGAAGCAGAGCTGTCCTGAATGTGAACACTGGTAGTTTCTGGCTTCTTGCTTGTTTATGGGAGAGCTGATTGTTTTTGTGGAAAACAAATAGGCTGTTTAACAGATTTTACTTTCCTAAAACTTCTTCACCTGTTTTTGTGTTTACGTGTAGCGCGACCACATGATTTCTTTGATGCACAAACACTGGATGCTATACGACACCGAGCCATATGCTTCAACCTCTCAGCTCACATAGAGAGCTTGGGGAAGGGGCACAGCGTGGTCTTCCACAGTACTGTAAGTATTCTTGGGTTTTCTTTCAGATCATACAGACTTACAAAAGAGTATACTTTTACTTTCATAATACTTCTAAATTACTCAAAACCTGAGAAAATACGTTTTAGCAATGGGAGCTGGAGAGAGTGGTTACAGAGCTTGCCTGTAAAGCCAGAACCCAAGTAAGCCAGATGCACAAAGGGGCGCATATATCTGGAGTTTGTTTGCAGTGGTTAGAGGTCCTGGAATGCCCGTTCTCTCTGTCTCTCTCAAATAAATAAAAATATTTTTAAAAATAAGGTAATTAGTTTGGTTCATTCACTTCACTCTCTCTTCTTTCTGCAACATTCTCTCTGTGTCAAATAAATAAAAATTTAATTGATGTGCAGAGATTTAGGTATCATCCTAATGTAGGTTCATAATCTGTGAACCAAAATTTATAGGCAATTGAAAAACACTGCTTCAGATGAGTTAGAGATCACATGAGAATTTTTTGTTGGCTCATGGTTTGGGAATTTCCCTTAACAGAAGTGGAAGGAGCTCAGGGTACAATTATTCCAGCTGAGCCATGAGACAAGTGAGACTCCATAGGCTGCCTGCCTGCATGGCGCTCACTTTTGGTCCAGATATGTTCAAAGGTTTCACTGAGGTGTGAATGTCCTTGAGCATTAGGGTTTTCCTGAGTCCAGAAGTAGAAGTTCCATCCATCCATTTCACAAAATCTCTCCTGAGCCACAGGGTAAGATTCTTTGTGTCTTGGAGATGTCAGTGTGTGGTAAAGGGGACTTTGTGCTACAGTGTGGGGAAGATAAGATTGTATAGTAGTGTTTTAAAATTTATTTTTAATATTTTTAAAAATTTACTTGCAAGCAGAGAGAGAGGGAGAAAGAGGGGGAGGGAGAGAGAGAGAGAGAGAGAGAGAGAGAGAAATGGGTACAACAGGGCCTCCAGCCATTGCAAATAAACTCCAGATGCATGCACTACTCTTTGTCCATCTGGCTTTATGTGGGCCCTGGTCTTGACTGCTGGGCCATCTCTCCAGCCCTGGTGGTGTTCTTGATAAGGGGCAAAAATGCTTTTTAGCAGTACAGAAAAACGATGTTTTATAAATTATGATTTCTTTTCATATTATTACTAGGTGATAGCTAAGAGAAAAGAGGAATCTGGAAAGATAAAACTTTTGCTTCATTGGATGCCTGAAGACATGTAAGTATTTGAAGTACTTTATATGACTAATAGACCCTGGTTCATTTTTACTAAAATCATGGCGTAGAAATATCTGAAATAGAAACCTTTAGAGTTTTTAGTCTCTGGTTGAAGAACAGTCTGAACGTTCGAAGAATACCTGTCTCAAGTTGGAAGCTTCAAAATCAGCCTAGTGACTTAAAAAAGCTCGTTGTTTTTGGGAGCATGCATGGAACCCGCACTTCGCTTGAACTCATGATCCTCCTGCTTCTGCAGGATCTGAAATGATGGGATTGAGCATGACCTACCATGCTTGGCCTGCATTGATTCTGGGACCCCTGCCTGCTTCCATCTTCCTAATGTGGGGGTTTCGGGTGTGGCTTCATATTAATTTTGTTTTTGTTTTTGTTTTTCGAGGTAGGGTCTCGCTCTAGCCCAGGCTGACCTGGAATGTAGACTCAGGGTGGCCTTGAACTCACAGCAATCCTCCTACCTCTGCCTCCCAAGTGCTGGGATTAAAGGCATGCGCCACCACGCCCGGCTTCATATTAATTTTTAACCAGATCGTTTTAACATTGTAAGCATACTTTTATTTGTTTGTTTTAATTTTTATTGTTTGTTTTTTGAGGTAGGGTCTTGCTGTTGAACCTGATGCATTAGATTACTTTGGGGGTGGGGTGGGCGTTACTGAGGTAGGGTCTCACTCTAGCCCAAGGCTGAACTGAAATTTACTACATAGTCTCAGGGTGGCTTCAAACTTAAGGCGATCCTACCACTGCCTCATGAGTGATGGGATTAAGGGCCTGAGCCACCACATCTGGCTATTTTTTAACTTAAAAAATGTGTGGGTATACATAGGGGTGCAGGTGTGTGTATGTGGAGGCCAGAGGTTGAAGTCAGCTGATCTCCGTTTTGGTTTTAACAGACCAGCCAGCCAGTAGTCCTAGCAGTGCTTTGACTCGGCCTTCCAAGCCCTGGTGTGCAAGCAGATCTCCATGCCTGACTTTAGTTGGGTGTGTTGTTGAGTCAGGATTTACTCTAACTCACTATATACTCCTGATACTTTGGTCTCTCTCCCCTAAGACCTAGGATGATTACAGATGATCACATGATTACTGAAAAAAGTTTAGCTGGGTGTGGTGGCTCATGCCTTTAATCCCAGCACTCCTGAGGCCAAGGAAGGAGGATCACCATGAGTTTGTCAAGGCCACCCTCAGACTACATAGTGAAATCCCAGGACAGCCTGGACCCTACTTCTCAAGGTTTCAGATTCAGGTGTCTTTGTATTCCTATTATTTTATAAACTGAATAACCTAAATATCCAAGTACTGTCATTTGACATTTTTATAGGATTAAATATCTTTTAATTCAGAATTTGGTTCATATACATGGGTTAATTTTCTTTTAATTTTGGGGGGTCCCTCTCCCATCATTTTTTTCCCCTTTCCACCAACTGCCACCATTTGTTTTTGCTCTACTATTGAGCCACATCCTCAGCTCAGGGAGTTACTTCCTTGTTGAAGAACCTTGTTGTCAGATTGGCACTGTGTCATTTCAAAAATGTTTACTTAGTTAGAAGCCAGGCAGTGTTAACTGACTATCCATCTAGCTTCATTTCCCACTGTTTTGGGCCAAGCTACTAAGTAGACGGTACCTCAGAACCTCAGGTCAGCAGGAACAGTTAGGGAATGTGAAAACATGTTTAGAATAAAGTTAATTTTTAAAAAATATTTTATTTATTTGTTTATGAGAGAAAGAGGCAGACAGAGAGTGAGGAGAGAGAGAATGGGTACAACAGGGCCTCCAGCCACTGCAAACAAACTCCAGACACATGCGCCACCTTGTGCATCTGGCCTTACGTGGGTCCTGGGGAACCGAACTTGGGTCCTTCTGCTTTGCAGGTAAACACCTTAACCACTAGGCCATTTCTCCAGCCCGAATAAAGTTAATTTTTAAAAATTGTTGCATTTTTAAATTCATAGCTTGCCGGATGTATGGGTGAACGAGAGTGAACGACACCAATTAAAAACTAAAGTAGTTCATTTATCAAAGCTGCCCAAAGACACTGCCTTGCTTTTGGACCCAAACATATACAGGTAATTCACTTCTTGTCATTATGCTCTACTTTTTGAATTGTAAGCTTTAGCTTAAGCTTAGGTTAATGTACATGGGAAAAGCAGTGAGTCCCTAAATCCTTTCTTAGGGAATAAGAATGTGCTGCAGGCATTCTGTGTGGTCCAGGCTGTACTGGAACTCCTGATCCTCCAACTGCTAGGGTTAGAGCTGTGTGCTTTACATCTATGGTTTGTCTTTACGATGGATTCTGAATTCTGGGTTTCTGCTCTTCTGAGGTCAGAACTAATGTTCTCCCTCCCATAGGGTGTAGCCACAGAAACCCTTTCATCGGCTTTGATGCCGGCAGGTTGTCTGCATTTTGACTTGGGAATGAAGTAATTCAAGGGAAAGAACAGTTATTCTAACTTATATTTTTAAAATAATTTCTTGGTCATATTTATGTCAAAATGAAAATATGAGCTGGGGTGGTGGTGCACACCTTTAATCCCAGCACTTGGGAGGCAGAGGTAGGATGGCTGTGAGTTGAAGGCCACCCTGAGACTACATAGTGAATTCCAGGTCATCCTGAGCTGTATCGAGACCCTACCTCGAAAAAACAAAGCAAAAATAATTGAAAGTATGGCCATCCTTAAAAATATGTATTTAATGTCAAGGCTAAAAAGATAACTTTTTTGGTTTTTAAGTATCAACTCTAAAGTAGTAGATAGCTAAAATGCATGTATTAGACATGGAATTCTTCCTTAGAAACATATTTTCAGGCTACAAAAATGTTTTGTTAAAGGCTAAATAACTTGGTCTGGGGGCATAGCTCAGGCGTGCATGAGACCCTGGATTGGATCTCCAGCAGTACCCCCATCCCTACCCCTCCAGAAGTGTTCAACTAAATTTAAATCTATTATATGCATCTGTTTGGGGAATAACTTTGCTAATTTCCTTTGTTTCTAAAATACGTGTGTGTATTTTTCATTTTCTATTTTCCCATTTGAGATAGGGTTTTGCTATATTGCCTGGGCTGTCCTTGAACTCACGAAGTCAAGCAGTTCTCCTCCTGTCTTTGTCCCATGTAGCTGGGACTTAAGAGTTGTGAGCCAGCACATGGAAATGTCTTTTAATGATGGTCTGTTTTCATCGATATTTTATAAGTATTTTTGGTGTTCATTTTGAAGTACTTGTGTTTAAATCAGTTGAATAAATAAAGTTCCCTTTTCTCTTTTTCTAGAACAATGCCGCAGAAGAGGTTGAAGAGGTAAAAAAATAAATATACATAAAAGCAAACAAAGCGGGGCCACCTGCAGTCCTAGTCACTGACGATGGGTTTAGAAGTTGCACATTAGAGTCAAGCCCCTTCCTCCTGTTTAAGTGCAGTATTTAGGGCGGTATTTATGCGTAGCGTGAGCGTCCTGTGCAAGAGCAGGTCTCCTGCGGAGTGTGGCACTATGTCACCTCACGCAGACGCACACCTCATGGTGCTGCGGGAGACCAAGCAGACAGACACTGCTGGCAACTTTGCATGCGCGCTGCTTTCAGCTGCTTTTCCTTCCCCTTAGCACTGCAGCGGTGTCCTGGGAGAGAAAAGCAGTTGCCCTCCCAAGAGAGCATCTGTCCTGACAACCGTCTGGACAGTGTCTACTGATTAGAAGTCTTAGGAAATACTTAGTGGAGGCTTTCAAGAGATAAGTCACCTTTCAATCATGATAAATAGATGTGATTGGTTGCCATTTGTGTTCTTTTGCAGAACTCTCATAAGAAAAGTGTTCAATTTGTATTTAAGCAAACAGTGAACGGCATTTGCAATCAACTAAAAATTCGTCTATCGAATTAGGGCTGAAAATTACTGTTAAAGAGTGTTGTTACAGTATGTCTGGTGGCTCCCTTTGCAGGACTAGGGTTTCTTCATGGAGTACAGTATGTTAATATTTACCTATTTAACTCATCTGTTAACGGTTTTCAAAAAACCTATTTCAGAAATTATTTGAATAATCTTCATATTTTCATTTAACCTGTATGACTAATTTTTTTTCTGAGGAAAACATTTTGTTTTTGAGTTTTTTCTTAATGTAAGAAAGTTGTATTTTTTTTTAAAAGTGTCTTCAAACTGAATCCTTTATGCACCAAAGTTGGTTTTAAAAAGGAAAATAAAATCACTTTCTTGCTTGGTAAAAAGCAAGAAGCCATATGGAATTTTTTTTAACTTTACAGAAATGGAACTATGTGTAACTTGTTAGTATTGTATCAAACAAATGTTGCATAGAGATAATAGAACATTGCTTGTAAATAATGGAGCAGATTTGTAATATATTTTTATATGATGAAATGTACTGTAGATGTTTTCTAGAGGCATGAAAGTCAAATGTATATATGGTAGAAATGATATTGAAGGGTATTGTAGCTCACTCGTGCTGCCAGAAGAATCCTAAGAAAGCACCTTCTCTAACAATAACGTCTGCAGACCTAAGGGACTATGTACTACTGTTAATGTCTTTAAGAACAAAACACGTTGAACATCCTTCCAGAAAGTCTCTGAGGGAGGACCTACATCTATAATAGAACAATGGCACTCATTTCTGACAGGGACTGTGAAATCAATTATTTCCTTACTGTTGGAAGGACATATTGTAAAGTATGGTTATGCAGTCAAACTGCAGGAAATACTCCTGATTAAGGGGTTTTCACCTTACTACAATGACATAAAAACCAGCAGTTTTTACACTAAATTTTTTAAAAGGGAAAATAGACAAAAATATAGAATTAAGTCTTTGTTTTAAAAATGAGAAACGTTCCATGATGCATAAGTCATTTCTCATTTGCTTTAAAAATATAAATAAAGAAAATGGGAGGCTTTAATCATTAGCAACGGGGTAAAGAGATATATATGTGAAATGAGTCCTATAGAATTAAGGAAAGTACAACTGAAAGCACCGCTACTGTAAGACATTCTGGAACGGTTGTTTAATAAGAGCTTATTATCCATATGAGCTGTAGCAAATGTGATTTTATTTTTAAAAAGAAAAAAGTGTATTACAATTTTTTCTTTTGTCTTTGTTTGCTTTAAGCACTTCATCAATTGTTTAATTAATTCTGTATCTGCAAAGTAACCTGCAATCTCCTTTATTCTTTTTAAATTTTTGGTTTGTTAAAAAGTTGCCAAATAGAAGTGTTTCAGATACATAGTTTGTATTTTTATTTTATTGCCTCATGTTCTTGTAAGTCTCTCTGAATTGACCGATGATTGTAGACCTTGCTTAAGTATTTTTTCTAATAAAACAAAGCGAATCACATTTAGCTTCAAATTGTTACAATTCAATTTAATTTCTGAAATAGACATCCAATATTTTCTTTAGGTGCACAGTGAACAAATTAGGTTTTTTCATTGTGTAGAAATACTTAGATGTCCAAACCAAATTTCCAGTTATTGGCTAGCCTCTGAGTCCTTGGATTGCTCTCTGTCCTGTGCTGCAGGTGTGACTTTGAACACCAGAAAGATACAGAATTAAAACAAGCTAGCTTTACATCTTGTGCTTCTGTGTATTTACACACATTCAGTTATGATTGGAAAAGTGAATTTTAGTCTGTATCATTCATGAGTGTTTCTTTATATCATTCTTAACCACCTCTGTTCTTCCCACTAAATCTTTATAACGTGCCTGAAATAGTCTTTCCTGTTCAAAGTCCCATGAGTAGTGTGGCATAGGGGGCCTACCCTCAGGTATGGCTGCTCTCCTTGTAGTGGCCCTTAGGGGACTACAAGCTTAGCATACTTACACTCTGGCACACTTAGGGAAAGGTTTGCTGATCCCTTGTCTAGTTCAGAGTTTTTGAAAGATAGACTTAGGCCATACAACATATATTTTAATCCAATAGTGTTCGTTTTAGTAGTCGAGCCAGGATGCTAAATTCTGTGGAAATTAAGAGTATGTACTGTTACAGGAACCTGCACACGTGGTGTGTTTGGGAAGGAAGGGCTTTTACATTAGATTTCATCTCACCACCTTTCACTTGTACTTTTGTACTTTATTTTACAATATAGGTAGGTCTCGTGATTTTGTAAATCAGATTTTATTTCAGCCACGAGGCACATCTGCTTTATCTAAGAGAATCTTGTAGTAGAAAATATTATAAAATTTCAGAGTCACTTATTTTTCTAATAAACTTTTCCATACATAAAATTTTTGTAAAATGGCCACATGTTAATTCTCAATTTAATATGAAAGGAAAATAAAATAGTAATTAACCCTCAGCAAATATTTTCAAATTTGTCTTACCGATTAAAATCATTAAACTGGGCCATGGCTCATGCTTGTAATAATCTCAGCGTGTGGGAGGCTAAGGAGGGTGGATTGCTGAATGGTCAAGGTCAGCCTGGGCTACACGGTGAGGCCTTGTCTTAAAACAAAGCAAAAACAGAGATAATTATCATAGACCTTTGACTATGATGCTTATTCCCTTATATAGTAATAAGATGTTTTAAATAGGCAAATGCTCTTAAGGCAGTAAAATTTGGCACTGTCATTTAGAACGTTCTATTTGCTCTTTGGGTTCTTTTCTTAAGGTTGAACTATTTTATATATTTACATAGTCTGTTGATCAGACCTTCTAGCTAGTCATGACTTTAAATTTCATTTTTACAATACCTCTGTGTGGGTCCTCTACAGGCAAGCAAGTTCTTAGTCTGTAGATTCGTAGTGGAACACCTGGTGTTTTACCTGTATAAGGCCTCAGGCTGCAGAGCTAGAAGGAGGTAACTTAAACTTAGCCTATTTATGAAAAAAGAGTTAAATAATATGTCATTTAGAATTTTTTCTTGAGAGAAGTGGTACATTGTGTGGGTTTTAATTTAAAAATATTTTTCTAAGACAAACTATTTCATTAAAAAGCTAAAAATTTTGCTGAAAATGTTTCCTGTATAGATATCTATTTTTATTGTTAGACCTAGTGTAGGGCAATCTGCAATTCTAACACTACAGCTGTTAGTGTAAATAATAGGCTGGGCACAGGGGTTCATGCTGACAACCCCCCAGCACTCAGGAGACTGAGGTAGGGTTGCTGTGGGTGCCAGGCCACCTGGGCCAGAGTGAGCCACAGCCACAACAACAACAACAACAACAAAGACTTCCTTTAAATGAAAAAGAATATTTTATTACTTCAGTTGTTTTGTTATGAGTTCAATATCCTTAAAATATAGGCATGAAATGTATTCTGATTTTTTGTTAGTTTTTGTGTATATTGTTTGATGTATTTCCTGAGTCAAGTTTGTACAATGTGTACATGGCCTGTTGTTAACCTGGAAGTGAAGAAGGATTTGTAAGCAGGTTGGAGCAGGGATTCTGCTGCATCAGCATTCTTGTCCCTTGCCCCATGCTTGTGTTCAGTACAGCTGGAAAGTTGCCAGTTCCCACCGTGACCATCTGCAGCTCAGTATAGCCTCTCAAGTATTTGTTTTCAGTTTTAGAGGGGCTATTTTGGGAGAATTGCAGAAATGAAGCCACATTTTATGATAATAAGCCCATTATCTGCACACTTTAAAGGGAGCTGGGCCTGAGTTTGTCTCGGCATTTTTAATGTGAAGATCGTTGGTGTTACATTTTTGCATACTCAGTTGTAATATTATTTTGGTTTGTTTAATCTCATTAAAGAGTTACTCTGGCAAGAACCTATTAAACAATGAGATGCTAATTGAATTTAGGAATAACATCTTTAGATAAGACCCTTAAAGGAGTAACATATCATTTGGTTTCTTTCCTGGGTGTTTTGTCTGGTTCCAAAGTACTGCTGTTCTCTCAGGATTCCCTTTTTCTCTCCATCATTTATATTCTTTGCCTAAAGAAAACATATTTTTCAAGTACTACAAATTTATTATATGAAATTATCATGGATTGTTATTTCTGTCTAAGAAAACACGGATTTATATTTGGATGCTTTGTGTGTGGGTTGGAACACGAGAGTTGACTCTTTCTCTTGGTTGGATATTCATAGGAGTGAGAGAAAATCCATGCGTGTGCGTGCTTGTGCTGTGGGAATGGAACTCAGGGCTCCACACATGCCTAGGCCAGCCTGTTGAGTTATCCCTGGCCCTGAGTCATCTTATGGTCCCTGGACCCAGTGCAGGGAGTTTAGCTTAGACACTAGTGAGCGTTGCAAAAGGGCCATAAGATCTTTGGCTTGACTCTTCCTGAGTTTCATAAACTATGAGACAGTCTAGACAGTTACCTTTTATTAAAATATTTTTTTATTTATTTGCAAAGGGAGGGAGGGAGAGAGAGAATGGGTGCACCAGTGCCTCTCGCCACTGCAAATGAACTCCAGGTGCATGTAGCAGCACTTTGTGCATCTGGCATTATGTGGGTACTGGGGAATCGAACCCAGGTGCTCAGGCGTTGTAAACAGCATCTTTAACTGCTGAGCCATCTCCCCAGCCCCAGCAGTTAATGTGTTTAATGTTGGTATAGCACATGCCGGTCTGGTACAAGTTAGCTTATTGAGCTCATCTCTTCCTCTTAGTGTGTGTGTCTTCCTTAAGTCATCTTAGAAATCTGATTTGAAATATGCTTAATATATAACAAAGCAGTATTTGAATTGATAAGAAAAAATGAACAGTGTGATTGAAAAATAGCCAAGTATTACAAGAAAGCTAAACACAAGTGCTGAAAACACAAGCTGAAACACTTGAAATCAAAAACAGGACTAAAAAAAATTGGACATCATTGAAGAGTGAGAAAACCTATAGCCCATGTGGGACTGGGAGAATATTATCAGAAATCAACTTTGCCTTTGAAAAATGTTAGTATACAAAGAGATGGGTTTCACTGAGACACACGGCATATTTTGTACTTGATTGTCTCCCTGGCTCTTCCTGCCCATCCTCTTCCCCTCTTTCTGGTTGCCTTCCTCACCATAGACTGTTTCCCCTTCTGTCTGATGACACGCTCAATTTCTACACATATAATTTTAGATAATCAGTTCTTTCAAAATTAGTCCTATACATCAGTATTGCTTTCTTTTTATATTTGTGTGTCAGTGAGCGTGTGTACACGTGGGGCTCCAGGGTCTCTTGCTGCTACAAATCAATGCTCATCCAGCTTTACCTGGGTGGCTAGGGAATTGAACCTGGACCAACAAACTTTGCAAGCAAGCACCTTTAACTGCTGTTTCCCCAAACATCTTAAGATACTGGTTTTCTTAAGAATCTGGTCTGGCCCGGTAGCTCAGCAGTTATAGGTGCTTGTTTGCAAAGCCTATCGGCTCGGGTTCAGTTCTTCAGGACACATGTAGAGCCAGATGCACAAAGTGGCATGTGTATCTGAAGTTCATTTGCAATGGATGGCAAGCGGCCCTAGTGTGTCCTTTCATTCTTTCTCTCCTCCTTGCAAATAAATACAAACATTAAAGAGTTTGCTAATCCGTGTTATTTGTATTTTGAGACAAGGTTCTATGTAGCTGAGACTGCCATCAGATCACATCCACCTGCTGGGGCCTCCTGGTTGCTGGGATGGTGGGCATGTGTCACCATATCTGGCTGATGCACCATAGCTTTACTGTCTATCTCCGTTTAAGTGAATTTTGACAGCCCATCATCACACAAGACCCTCATCCTCTTCATCCTTGCCTCTGTCCCAGGCAGCCGTGGAACTACTTTGTATCTGTAGATTGGTTTACATTTTCTAGAATTTTCTATAAATGGAATCTTGCAATATGTATCCTTCTGTATCTGGTTTCTTTCAGCACAAATGACTTTGAAATGCATCAGTACTGTAAATAAATCAATATTTTATCCTTATAGTGACAACAGATGTGTTTGTTTATTTTTTGGCTATTTTGTAGTATTGGGGACACTGGGAACTCTTCTGACTTGCTTTCAAAGTTTATTAAATAAAAATGTGTTCAATTGAGTGATTTGTTTGAGCTGCTTCACCACCTCTGCTTGCATTTCTGAGGATAGAACCCAAGCTTTGTGCAACTAGATGAGTCCTGTAAGCTACACTCCCAGCCCTTGATTTACTGTGGTAGAGCTCAAGTTAGCCTTGAACTGCTGAGCCTCCTGCCTCTGCCCTCCAGCTGCTTTGATACTGGAGATTGAACTCCAGGCACATGCACGTCAAGCATGTCACAAAACTAAATATACTTGCCTCCTTTAAAAAAAAAAATTGTTGACAAGTCTCATTATGTAGCCCAGACTTGCCTTTTGGTCTAGTTCTGGGGTTATGGGTCTGTTGTTACCTAAATGTTTGTTGATGTGAGTTGATAGGCAGTGTGCAAAATAATAAAGATGCAGTGTGTGATGCAGTATACATGCCATGTGGGTATACATGGGGTAGGGGTGAAGTGAATTTGATATTTCATTCAGTAGGATCATTGGAAAGCTGTTAACTTAGCAGCACTTGAGTTTTGAACCCATGTCTCTAAGGAAGAGAAGCCCCAGCAGAGAGAACAGCAAATAGAAAAGGCCAGGAAACTATAGAGGCAAGATAGGCGTTTTGTTCTCTGAGTGTCTCAGACAGGATCCCAGGTGCTGGGCATGCTACGTTGAACAAAATATTAAGAAAGAATCACAGCTTTTTGGAGCTTGACTTTTCATCACGTTTGGATTTATTGTAAGGCTGCAGTTAAATGCAGGGACGTTTTCTTTGAGGAGATGGAGAGCCATTGTGGAGTACTGAATAGTTTTTTTTAATTAAGTGAAATATTAAAAATATTAAGCCCACTGTGGAGGGCCCCCAGTGGGTTGGGGACAGGGAGGAGGGAAATGAGGATACCATCATAATAAGACTTGCTTATGCAATGTATCTTAATGATTGACTATGAAAAAAATTATTTGCAAGCATAGAGAAGATCTTATGGATGTCATTGGATGTTTTCTGATTAATTTGCATATCTTGTTAATCTGTTGAATTTTTGTACATTCATGAAGATAGTTTTTACCTCCTTTGTAGACTTTGATTTCAAAAGTCAAGTGCTTTTTCTGCTGGCTTTGTCCATTTCTGCACCTCCCCG
>PVHP010014372.1:0-39258 GCA_004024765.1 Zapus hudsonius | reverse complement strand
ACACACACACACACACACACACACACACACACACACACACACACACACACACACAAAACCTGGGTATAACTTAGTGAATTTTTTATTGATGGTTAAATACTTGCCTCAAGCTTTACAGAACATTCATTGGTTTTTGTTAAAAATATTCATTATTAAATATGGCTTAAGGATGATAAATTTCATGTAGTTATTTATGTAGACAGTAATAAAATAGTCTTAGGTAATAATCCTCATTCTTTGCAACGTGGTGAAGGTGGGTGGTTTAAATAAAGGAGCTGTAAATTTCACTGGCTCATTCGTTTTACTTAAGAAACAAGTAGAAGCATAAACTCATGGAGCAAAACTTAAAAGAAGTAAACGGGCAAAAAGCATTATATGAAAAGACACTGAACCAGCATGAATAACAAACAGGTAAGATTCAGTGACCATGAAAAACCCAAGGTATGAAAACAATTCCTCGGAGCAATGAAGGAGAAACAGGTTCTCTTTACCTTGGCTCTTTTTAAGACACTTTCTTATATCAACAAACCTTCAAAATAATTTCCAGCAAGTCAGATAAACGGGCAAAAACCAAATGTCAGTCACATTGTAAGAGTATCTGAATACCACTTAAAGAGCATTGTGGCACCTTTTGTGTCCTACTAAATATTCCCTCAATATTAGGTCTTGTATATGCGTCAGATTGGTGTTTTGCTACCTCTATCCTCCCCAGCGATCCCTTCCCTGACCATTACTTGAAGCTATCTGAGCCTCTCTCCTGGAGCAGAGTCATAGCAGAAATTTAGGAGTTTCTGTCCCATGATAAGCCTAAGACCATTGTGTCATCATGAGGTCAGTGTGTCTTTATGTTTAGATTGTTGCTGGGACTTAGGTCTCCAGTGTCTTCTCCATTCTTCCAAAATCATGGACTAAAGGCAATGGTTGCTGACTTGAGACAAAGAGCCCCATAGCTTAGACTATTCTAGAAGTTTCTTCAGTTAAACCAGTCATCTCGATGTAGCTTTCTGTCCTGATGTCTCATCTATTGTGTCTTTGTGTTCAGCGCTGAACGATGGATCAAAACAGGAACTCAGTAAGTTTTCTTTTCTATAGTACTTTCCCCTTCCTTTCATTCTTTCTGTTATCAATGTAAATTAATTATACAAAGTAATGGGTTCCATTATAACATTTCCATAAATGTGTAGAATGTGTTTTGATAACATTCACCCTCTGTGACCTTTTCTTTTCCCTCCTTCCCCTCTCCCCCATCTTTCTAATTTATAGTTCGCTTCCTTATTGCATAAGAATTTAAATTAGTGATTTTACTTCAGCTCACAGTGTCTAATCGATGCTATCTGACATGGTCTATGAGTGAACTATAATAGGTATTCTAACTACCCTAAAGTGACAACTGAGGAATACCAGAAATGGACCTCCTACCTCTCTGTTGAAATATTAAACTTGTGTCTTGCTGTAGGACCTGGGACTCCATGAGAACCTGTAGAATCCACCTTATTTGGATTGCTCTTTCCCCCTTGAAAGAACACTTATGTATTTGGGGCCTTTGTTGAAGATAATCTCCTTGTCCATTTACTTAATAATTAGATGTGTCGGGCACTTTGTGATTCCCAAAAGAACAGTGGTATCAGAAGTGATAAGGTCTGACCTTCTGTTATAACAGCAGATTTTCATTTAGATACTGTCATTCACTTCTATCCTTCCTGCTTACCTTTCTAGATCAAATTCCCATGCTCTAACAGTCCACTAAATTTATGTCAACCTGACTAATGTTTATTGAGGTTCTTTTATGCTCAGACATCCTATCCTATAGGCTGTTCCAGGAAAGGGTTCCAAATATTATGGAAAAATGAATATATGGCTACCCACGTAAGAAATAATCATGAAGCTTATTCAACATGACCAAGATTATTGGTGTTCACAATAGGAAAATCTGTGAAAGAACCTGTCCTTTGAGAGAACCTGCTGAAGAGGAGAAGTGATGTGGTCATTAACGACGAGAGACAAGATGCAAGATGGAAAGTGAAGTGTGGTGAAAAGGCTTTCCCACAGTCACAGGGAGGTGGGTCAGACCAGGCCACATCAACCTGGGTGCTCTTGTTAGATTCCTGTCAGAAGCAGATCCAGGCTTGCCTTTGCTGGGGAAGGGGACAGAAGATGATCAGAGGGCCCAGTAGGGTACTGTCAGAAACTGCACAGCTACTCATCAAGGGAAAAAGATCACTGTCGGGCAGCCACCACGGGCTCAGGAGTAAAAGTCCCTTGCAATTACCAACTGTTGGGTTGTTGAATTTTTACATTTTGTAATATTAGAATACACTTAATGAAACATAATATTGAGGGACTTAGGGTTCCAAGTACAAACTCATCTAGGTTTCATATACACCTTATGCTTGTAATTAGAAGGTAGCATTGTAGGGTATTTCTAGAATGCTAATGTTTTGACAATGACCTTCATATGGGATCAGGTGTGGAATTTTCCACTTGTAGTATCATGTCAAAGTTCACAAAGATTCATATTAGGAATAATTTTGAATTTCAGCTGTGTGCGTTAGTAATGTTGAACTTGTAAACACTAGAATGCCATAGACTGCAACACCCACATCCTGAGTCCACAGATTCACTAAATGCTCAATGGATACCAGGAGGCTGTATGACCACTATTCTAGAACTCCAGAGAAAATTTAGAGCTGCCATAGAAGTGTCTGATCCAATAGCTCCATCCTGTCACAAGGTTTGAGTTCTGTTGTTCTACATAAGCACTCAGAGGCGAACCACAGCATCCTCTGAGCCCCACTATGAGGCAGTCATGTTAATTTCAAGCACATAGAATTAAATCTGAAATCTTTTTCCCTGCTCTTGATACACCACAAGTACTCAAAAGTGTGGATCACCCCAAATCTCAACATCCACCAAGTTCTAGGATCCTTCACTTATTGCTATGCAAGAAGAAAAGCAACAAAGTAGCAGTGTAGAAACATTGCCAAAATAATAAGAAGCCTGATGCTTTACAGTTATTCTTTTTTAATCCCTTTAGGTAAAGCTTAATGACACAGGAATCACTACTAATTCAGGATACAGAGTCCCACAGAAGACGCCCAGGTGCCTGTCTCATAGAAGAAATGCGTAAGAACTAGAGTGTTAAGCTTTTACTGTAGGGAAGAGGAAAGGTCAACCTAATTCAATCACAATACTATTAATCAAAACAACTTTTCTATAAATCACGGGAGAACTGTAAATGATGAAGGAAATTTTCTTCCTTTCACATTTTACTACTTCTTGATTTTGTGTACGCTCCAAATCAAGGGCTTTTATTTTTACATTGATAGCTGGTATATACTCTTCTCAAATTCTTTCAGATGGTTGGAAGTAGTAAGGTATCATTTGAAAGCGACAAAGAAACAGGATAAAGACAGACTCGTGTTGAGAGAATTTGATGGCATTTGGTGACTTTTTTACCTTGGAAGTAGCCACAACTTTTTTTGCTTTCCCAATGAACTTGCAACTCTTGTAGAAATTTTTTGCTTAGATTTAAAGAGTTTTACTTTAAAGTATAAAAATGTTTATTTTCACTTGTGTGAAGATGTCCTTAATGTAACACAATTCTATGTGCAATGAATATATGTAAATGATTTTGCATGCTTATGTTTTACATGCATGTGTGTGTGTGTTTAAATGTATATAGGGCCGGCCCACCTGTGTGTGACGGTGCAAACCCATGTGTGTGTACAGGTGGAAGCCAACAATCAACACTGGGTGTCTTCCCAATGCTTCCAGCACTAGGAATTTCAGGTGCATGAATCCACACCTGACACTTTACAGAGGTTCTGGGCATCTGAAATCAAGTCTTCATGCTTGCATGGGAACCACCTCACCTGCTGAGCCATCTCCCAGCCCCCCCCCCGCTGCCATTTATTTTAAATAATATGAAGTTTATATGACCTAAAGTTAACAATTTTTAAACATATAACCCACAGTGTTGTACAACCCCTCTCTCAGGTTCCTAGATATATCTTCATTGCTCTCAAAGGAATGCCTATGCCCATGGGGGGGGCAATCAGCTCCAAATCCTGAAAACTATTCATCTCTGTCTCTCTGGAACTGCCTCTTCTGTGCTTTGGATATTGATGAGTCATGCACAATGCACAAAATGTGACCTTTGGTTTCTGCTCCTTCCATTACAACATAGAATTCTTGAGGCATGTCTGCAACACATTGCAGTGAATCTATTCCTCTTACAAATGAATTTCATTTCAACTACATGTATTGCTGATATGTTGTTTATCCATTTATGACCCGTTGGTTACTTGGACTGTTCTTCCTTTTGGTTACTCTGAGTAGTACTGCATGGGCCATTTTTATTCATGTATTTCCTTGAGAACTTGTTCAGGTCTTTTATATTTTAATTGGGAATTTTAATGTGTGGACATAGTGCAACTTTTTGTCTTTTTTAATTTTATTGGAAACTTTAATATACAAGCATACTGTGAATTGGTTATATTCCCATTGAGTTATCGCCTTTTGTCCATTCCCCATCACACTACTTCCAGTAAGGGCAGGAGCTCCACACTGCGGGGTCATGAATTCAATAAAATACATGCCTCATAGTACATCTTCCCACCATGTAGTCCTTACTTTTTTTTCTGCCCTCTCTTTGGCAACATTCCCTGGGCCTTGGAAGGCATATTAGAAGTCACCTTTAGTGTTGAGTTCTTGGCAGCCTCTTATTTTCTGCTTTGATAACTTTTGAGCTTTTCCAGTGACTACAACCATCTCTCTGGAGACAGTGCTCTGGCTATTAGTGAAAGCGCACTCATAGTTAATCTAATATTTCTTCCTGTAATGTTTCCTAATCCCTGGTGGCAGGTTTGATAGAAATGGCTCATCTAGTCACTCTGCCTTCTCATCTTATCATCTTTAAGGGTCTTGGGTCACCCTGGCACTCACTGTCATCTATAAAAACCAGGTTCTCTAATTGAGAGCAATGTTGATCAAAGGGGATAAATATATTCACTTAGAAGGCTTTGGGTGGGTATTAACTCTCCATGTAGCCAAACAACAGTGGAAACACCCTCTTGTGTCTATGAACTTCCAAGCCATAGGCCTCTGACTTTGATTTCAGCACCAGCCATGGTTCCCTACAACTGAGTGGACCTCATATCCAATCAGAGAGCAGAGAGCAGTTGATTTCCCATACATTTTATGTGCCACTACTGCATTTGAGGGTTCCTCTTCCCTCGCTATTGGATTTTGTAGCTTGGAGGATCCACTGCTTATTCAGTGTTGGTAGCTTTTATCCCCAGCATTTAGTATAGTGTTTCTCAGCTGGTAAGCAGGCTTCCATCTCAATTCCAGCATTATCTGTTAATCTCTCAATTATCACAGCCTGCGGTGTCTTTAGCAACAGGGTCTTACCAATTAGTTCTGTGGCCAACCAAGTACTTTGGCAATGGCCTGCAATATTGGAGGTCCTTATTGGCCTCCTGACCAAGAGCTCAGTTTAGGAGGTAACCCAGTTGTTTCTGGGATTTACTAGCAATCGCCTATGACATAAACATAAAGCTTGCAATCTCTCTCTCTTTCTTTTTCTCTCACTCTCTTTTCTCTCTCCCTCTCTCTGTTCTTCATCTTCTCTCTCTCTTTCCTTTTTCTCCTTAAGAGTTACATCTTTTAATCAGTCAACAGAGAAGTGAGTTTCTATAGTACTAATTCATGGCACCTTTAGTTTTTTGACATATTCCAATCCTATTACCCTCCTGTTCCCCTCCCCCATACTTTTCTCCTCCTCCTCCTCTTTCTTCTCCTTCTTCTCCTTCTTCTTTGTTTTCTTCTTCTTCTTCTTTGATGTCTCACCCTTTCTTTCCTCCTCCATTCTGTATGTCAAAATGTTGATGGGCTCAGAATTATAGAGGTTTGTGGGGGTAGCAATAACCACAGTGAGCTCATAACTGCAGTAATCAGTTTATGTCCGGATGACAGTTCCCCAAATGATTCCTTTCCATTCTGGGGTTGTTGTAGTCTTTCTGCCCCTTATTCTGCAACATTGCCTCAACCTTGGATGGTATGGTATAGGTGTCTCCAGTGTTGATCTCTCATTAGCAAATTTCAGTTTGGCTGAGTTTTGAGTCTCCTCAATGTCTACCATCATCTCCATAGTGAAGGTTCTCTAGTTCTTACTGAGACAAGCACTCATATTCTTTGTGCTACCTTCTCAGCAATGTTCTCGGTCTTCACCTCAGACAAAAGAGAGCTGAATAAGAGATGATTACAGCGGAGAAACTGAAGGCATTTCTGGATTGTAGAAGCAAACAGTTCACATTGGAGAAATGAAAGAGGTAAACAAAAGTAGGTTTGAGAATATCCATAACCAATGAAGAATTTAAACTCCATGGTTATTAAATTGAGTAGATTGGAAATATCTGAAGGGCTTGTTAAAACCCAGTGCAGTATCCACTTGTGGAGTTTCTGATACAAGAAATCTCGGATGAGGACCCAGAAGTCCTTAAAATTGCTAACACTACTTCCATAGAGTACACTTTGAGAATCTCTTCCCAAAAACAAACCTATCTAGTACTTTTAACAAGGGATTGATTCTGCTTGAGACAGCTCACTTGTGCTAAAGAGTGGAAAACGGGTTTGAAAGGAAGCCTTCTGGAAGCTATCCAGAGGTTGTTACTTCAGTATGCCAAGGCATCAGAGAAGGGAACAGACAGCCAAGAGATTTGGTAGTCCAATATTGTTCAAGATTCTGACTTGAGCACCTGCATGAACGGTTGTGAAATTTTCTTCAGTAAGAGTGGAAGAAGGGCCACGTTCAGAGAGAGTTCAGTGCAGAACAATGTGTCAAAGGCTAACACTGAAGGGAAATCGTGGGCTACTAGGTGTTTAATAACATGCTCTCTATATAGCAAGGGAGCTAGGAGAGGGAGCCCTGGTTACTATTTGCTGGGTTAATTTGCCTGTCCATTAATGAGCTCTCTGTGTAATGGAATACAAGTTGGAAGAGATGTGCTATTTGCACACCAATCCATGGAAAGTCCACCATATCGATAGAAAGACAAATTCCACACTTCAAAAGACTACAGAGGAGTGATGAGCAGGGACGACAATAATGTTCAGCTAGACAAGCAAACCTCAAGCAAGGCTGTCTTTGTGATCCAAGCAGGTAATCCTTGGGTATGGAACACAGTAAGGATGTTGGTCTCAGGAGATGCAGAAGAAAGATATGGGAAAGAATGGGGAGAAGAGACCTAATGCATATAACAAAGAACAGTCATCAGATTCAGGCTGCTAGTAACCCAGTTGTGGTTTGAGGCTGGACTTCTCAAGAAAAGCAATGATTTAAATAAAGCAATGACTTAACATTAAAGAATATAGAGAGACAAGACACTGAATTACCTAAACAAGGGCTCTAGCATTGGTATGAAACAGAAGTTCAAGAAATAAAACAAGGTCGTTTGAGGGAAAGTCAGAACTTAGTGCAGCCTGATTTCTAAGGTCAGAGGCATATAACCAGTATGGAAGGCAATGCTGAGCAGTGCTACCAATTGAAACAAAGAAGGTCTTGGATTTTGATGGACACTAGAATCTAAATCATTACTAAACACAGATGAGAGAGCTACACATCCAGGGGTGGGGGTTGGAAGTATTTAGGGGCTGGGGCTCCAGCTACCTTTCAACATTGTGTAGCTTGATTTCCTTTCTCACTCTAGATAATCCTACATAGAATTTATTACTCATGAAGTGTCACTGTTTATGGGCACACAACTTTTGCTCTCATGCAGCAAACAAAGTCTCTTCCTTTAAATGTACGTTTCATGTGAGCTGCTGGTCCTCGTGAGCTAATAGTAGAGTTCACATAAATTTAACATGTAATAAAATGTTACTCTCCACCAACTTGCAAATACAATAAGAAAGCTTGAATATCCTATCTTGGATATGCTTTTAGTTTTCACTTTCACTTATTTCTCTCTCTCTCTCTCTTTTTTTTTTTTTTTTGAGACAGCTCAATGCATCCCAGGCCTGCCTTTGGAGGCTGAACTTGAACTTCTGATCCTCTATTTCCTGAGTGTTAGGATTACAGCCCTATGCCACCACATCTGGTTAAAATGGTCATCAGGATTGTATACCCAATGAACCCAATGATTCATGCATGGTAGCCAAGTACTCTACCTTGAAGAACTGAACTGCACCCCCAACTTCTAAGTGTGTTTTTTGACATCAATTGGACTGATCAAAGGTAACTAGTGTAGTGAGTGGCGTAGTGCTGCTGGAATCCCAGCAGCCAGACAGCCAGAGGATCATGAATTCAAGATCAGATTTGACTACTTAGTGAGTTTCTTTCTTAAAATAACAATAATAATAGTAATAGCAAAAAAGATCCCTAGTACTTTGTAGATCACGAAGTATCTAAATTCAATGACAGCACATGTAAGTTTATCTCAATTCACAAGATTTTGAGAAGGAAGTAATACAATGACATTATTTTCTAAATCCTGGTATATTACTTGTCATCAATCACTTCAGCTTCCTGTTTGTGTATTTATTCCTCTTACAACAATATAAATTAACTTAATTTGTCTTAAAGAAATAGAAGATTCCAAAGCCAACTTGAACATATTCTAAGAAAAGAAAAAAAAATACCTATAATGTCAGCATTCAGGAAACAGAAGCAAGAGGATTGAAAGCCAAGGCTATACTGCATGATCTTGTATTCAAAGAGAAGAGAAAGACACTACCCAAAAGAATTTATATATGCCCAAGTATTTCAGGATTGACAGCAGAAGGAGAAAGAAATTATTTTGTTTTCCTAACATGTTTTTCTCTAACATCCTTTATTTTTACTTGATTTACCTGAAAGAAATGTTTTTTAAAAAGAAAACAAAAGGAAAAAAATCAGTCACTCCATTTGGTTTCTATAGTAACAAAAACCAATCTCTGCGTTTCTTCATGAGCTATGATGATGTTGAATCCAAAGTGGACTCAGGGGTGTTGCAAAATTCATACAGTCCTAAACAAATAGGACTGTCATCTTCTGGCATTTGTTTGAAATGGCAAGTAATTGTAACAGCTTTGGGTTCCAAACACAGTGTTTTCCCACCCTACCCTCACCCCTGCCCCCCCCACACCTCTGCTATTTCCACCAGCTGTTATTATCCGAGGGAGTATCATGGCAGAGCACGTGTTCAAACAGCTCTTGGGTGATCTCCAGCTGCAAATAATCCATTCTTTCCAAAGCAAACAAGAAGATGGAAGATAATGCATTGGGGGAGGAAATTTTCCTGCTTCTTCCTGGTCATTCAATCTTTACCATCAAAACAATTCAAAGAGTAAGTCATGTGTTTCAAAGGGAGATTCCAGTAAGCATCACTATGGTGGAATTTTTCTCTCCTGGGAGAGAACTAATGGAGAATGGAACAGAGGACCTGGAGATTTCCTCCCACCCTCTCAGCTGACAGATGTGAATTATGAGGTGTCACCCAGAAAAACAGAGTTACCATAAGAGCTGTCCAAATAACTTATGGTACAGGATCAACACACCATCTTCAGGAGATAACTCATGTCACCAGTGAGTGTTCAGTAACATGGATTTTCTCCAAAACACCATATTTAACAGGCAACACCACTGAAAGGTGAATTTAATGGCAAAGTGAATTATTTAATAGAATTGAACTGTACTTCAACATGGAGCAAAAGCTGATTAAAATGTGTGCAGAAATGATAAAGTCATTTAAATTCAATACTGGATGTGACTAGAAAACAGAAATCAGTGTGCAATGAGAAGATGCCAGCCAAATCACAGAATAAGCGCAGTAACAGTAAAGAACAGCGAAAGATAATGTAATTGGGATTTTTACATAATTCATCTTTGTCTTTTTCTCATTACAGGCATAAGAGGAAATTAAAATCTAAATGTACAAGGTAGATATTTATTCTACCATAGTATTTTTGTTGCTATATTGATTTTTTTACAAAATTAGCCACATAAGTACTTGAATAAATGAAATATTTTAATTTATGAATTAAGATGTCTGTGAATGCTGTCTTCAAGTATGAGCTACAATCTTCTCATCAATAATCGATTAGCTGAAACAACAATGGACTATTATAATAGGCAATGATCTTCATAAGATGTCATTAATGATTATATGAATATTACTAAAGAAAATCAACACGGGATTTTACATTCATGAAGTCCAAGTCCTGCCTCTGTAGGAAGAGCTGGAAGGTTTACATTAGCCATTGGCCTTGACCCAGGCATCAGTGTAACATTTTGTCCCCTATGAGTCCCCAATTCTGGTTGATTCCTGAGGACATTTGGTCAGTTTAACCTGCATGACTACAAACAGTTCTCTACATTTGATAAAAATATCATATTCTCTGCTCCCTGAAACTTTGAGTTTCTCTCTCTGTGAAATTTGAGAATTGGTCAAATTGTTCTTGCTCACTTTCCATTTGGGGTAATTTTTCACTTCATAAATTCTCTCAATAAAAGAGACCATTGTACCAGCCAGATGTTTTATGTGTAAGCAAGTACCTAAACAAAAACAAGGAGCTAGTACAATTTTATGTACTCTATTGAAAACCCTACATGCTCAATTTATCTCAAAACTATCTTCTACACTCACCATTTTCTTTGAATTTCTATCCCAACATCCCAGTAAAAGTCCTCACAGATTTTTATGAGCACTTTTTAAAGGTAAGAACCTCCAACTGGATTTCCTAAAATGAACTTTACAAATTGCTATGTTCATATTCATCAAATCACTAAGAAAGTTCCAGTGAAGTTATGCTTCTGCTCAAAATCAACAATTCCCTTAACGTGTAACAGAAGCTAGTCTCATCCTGCTTATCAAACTGTGAACAGATTCATGCCAACTTACTTCCTAACTCTTGCTTTCCCACATCCTACTGTGAAATCTAAGCTTCAGCCAAGATAGATACATTACAATTCCCGATTCCACCCCCAAAAAAGATTAACTTCACAAATCAGCTACCAAATTAATTTCTATTACCTTTATGTTCGTGAAATCAGCAAACATTTTTGGAATACTTACTAAATCCTCTACCCAGGCACTAGGGATAGAGCAATGCATATGGCAAAGAAGATTCCAGCCAACATGGAATTCTCATTCCAGATGGAAAAGAAGCCATAGTGCTGGGTTGTAGCTCTGTAGTAGAATGTATGCTTAGCTGACCTGAGGACCAAGAAGTCCCTCGAGTGACACAAAGAAAAACAACCACATTGAAGGTAATAAATAGATGCACAAGAAGCATAGGTACTTAAGAAAGTAAATATGGAGACATAATTGTGAAAGATTTTTTAAATATTTTCTTTTCATGCTAAACTAGACTTCTGAGGCAATCAAACTTAAGTGCATAAATTAGAAGACTTTAATTAGAATCTAAAAGTTTCTAAGAAATGATAAATTTGTTAATTTACAATAGTATAAGCTTGAGAAACTATAACAAGACAAAGAAAGATGAAAAAGAGTAGAAATGAAGTTGTTTAAGAATGAAAGAAGACTTAGGAATCAAATTTTTCTCAAATTCTTTCTTTCATCCATTCTTTTCTGACCTCGCCTCTTGCTCATTATTGTACTTTCCTTTGACTTTTCTTTCTAGACGTCCCCAAACAGAGCAAATACACACACACACACACACACACACACACACACACACACACACACACACACACACACATATATATATATATATATATATATATGAAGGGTTGTTATGGCTTTTTGTACTATTATGAGGGATTTTTTTAAAACCATATCATGACCATATAGAACTTGTTAAATAATTTCATATCAACTTATTGACCGACAAATCAAAGTTTTCTAACTTTGGCTAATACAAAATTTCCTTTTATGAAGGAACATCTGCTGTAGCTCTTAAAACGAGAAAAAGATATTTACTTAAATCTACATAATAAACTTCCCCTTCTGACCATTTGTTTTCATCTAAGGAAGCACTAGGATTTTCTACTTTACTAAGAGGGCCTAATAGAACTGTAGCGTGTGTTCCTTTACTCTGTGTCCTGTAGAAACTGTTGATTCCAGGCAATCGCTTGGGTGACATTTGGTCCATTGGTCTAACAGTTAACATGTATATGGTTTACTATTTTTTGTTAAACACCACCATACAGAGGTTTTGAATTAAGATTTATAACCATGATAACAAGAGGTTTTAGAGTTTCACCAAATAAGCAGATGATTTTAATTTATTTCATATGATAACAAACATAGATTCCAGTGACTTTTTGACCTGTTAAATTTGTTTCAGTTTATCTTTTGAGTAAGTTTTAACATGAAGTTGATATCACATTGGTGTATCATTAGGCAAGTCCAACCTGTAACTTCCAGGACCCATGTGTCCCAGAATAGCAATGAATGCAGCCCAACACATTAAGAGATGAGAACATTGGGTGAGATGGCTCAGCAGTTAAGGCACTCGGCTCCAGTGCCTAAGGCCCTGGGTTCAATTCCCCAGGACCCACATAAGCCAGACCCACAAGGTGGTGGCCCTGGTGCGCTCTCTCTCTCTCTCTCTCTCTCTCTCTCTCTCTCTCTCTCTCTCTCTCTCTCTCTCCTTGAAAATGAATAAATAAAATATTTTTTAAAAAGATATTAAAAAAGAGAGATGACAGCATTGTGTCACGCAATGTCAAAAGGTTGGACACACTTGACAGTATATCAATGGATATTGCATGGTATGCTTACATAATAAACTTGTTCCAAAAAGACTTTTCTTTAAGCTAGCTTATAAGTAAATAACACCTAGATAAACTTAGTCCATATTTCTTTTATTTCATAATGCAATAGACATTTTAGCATAAAATCACTAACTTCAACAGTCCCAACAAGCTTGGCTTAGCTATCTACCTCAACATGCCAATTAAATAAATGAATAATGGCAGGAGCAAGGAGAAGCTTAGTCAATGTACGTACATTGAGAAGGACAAATATGATGTTTGAGTAAACCCAAGTCCATCATCAGGATATTGAAATAAGTTTTAAATTCAAATTTTAAAGCCAAAGAAATGGACACACAGACAAGAAGTATATATAAATTTGCAGTCCTGGTTAAGGTGTGTCCCCTTAACAATTGTCTCAATTCTGCTTGAGTGAGGTGCTCCAAAAACACCCTTATCCCTTTAAGGAACAGACTGGTTCTTGAAGCTGACACTTTTACCACAGGATGAACCTCGTTCTTACAATGGCTAACTACCTCCATATGAGGGATGATCTTTCCCAGGAGGCTTTGCTATTCCTGGAATCCAAGGTTGATTACCTCCCTCATTTTACCAACATTGAGACAACTTATTTTTGTCTTGTTATTCAGGATATAACGATAGAACAGAATGAGCATCCAACTATATTTTCTCCACTAATACTTTCTTGAGTTAATAAGATCTATATTGATCAAGAAAACATTGAGCATCTATCTGTAGAAATATTAAAAGTTGTAAATCTGTTTTCCTCACTGCTATCACTCTGATGCGCCCAGGCCTTTTAGATGGTATGGACCATAGAGAGAGAAAGGAATCATATTTGAACAGTAAAAGGGAAATAAATCCTACAAAATGAGCAATGCAGAGTGCTCATAACAGAACAGTCGATACAAGAACCAGATAAGAGCTAAAATGGTCATAACAGTAAACGCCATAACTGACCCAAAGTTTCTGGCTTATACATTCTAATCAGAACAATATAGTCAACAATAAAAGCATTTGAATTGTGATGTACTTGACAGATGTTTTTCATAAATTCTACTCAGTAACTCGGGAAACTGAGTCCTTTTATCATTGTCTTAAGAGCTAAGTTTATAGGGCATATTGACTCACTTCTCACTTTAAGGAAGCATCAGATGGAATATTTTTATTATACGTTCACAAAAAAAAGAAGCAAAACTGCTATGATATGGACTTGAGAGCAGAGCCCTCAATCAGAGCATGGCACCATAGGGCCAGAGACCAGGACGTGCCTCTCTGTCTGCTCTCCTTTCCTTCATGAATCCTGGAAAGACTCAGCCATAGGGGAAAGCATTCCTAAATGACATTATTAAATCCTGACCCTATCCTAAGACTCTACTTACAATATCATAGCTTAACATTTTACCCTCAATACTACTAACCAGTAAGTTTGCAGATTAAATTCATTCATGAGGAAACTGCAGTGGTATATTGCTAGTTTGGTAAATTAAGTTATTATTATGGAGAAGAAAAAGGAAGCATTCATGAGTTTTTATCAGGATTCCAGACTTAAAAATGATAATCGATAAAAAATAATTGATTAAAAATAGTAATTGCATAATTACCCTAATAGAAAATGATATTGATAGTCATATTTAAATTTAGATGACCTAAGGAAATGTTAGTAATGAAACCAATGATAAGCTAATTTAAGGAGAAATTTTCCCCACTTGACACCAGAACAGTATGCAAAGAAGGCTGAAATACTCGCTCCCAGATCTCTGTGATTGTTTGGCTTCAGATAGGTGACATTTTTACCCTTATTTTAGTATTTCATTAATTTGAAAAAGTCAAGATAATATTCTAAAACTGAGAATAACATAAAGAACTAAAAACTACTTAGAAGTGTTAAAACATTGATCTTTCTCTAATCATAATTTCTCCTGAAAATAAAATATATCCTGTCCTGTGGCAAAGAAAAATTCCAAGCCATTTTATTCAAACTGCTGTGTTTCATTAGTATGTTTTTTGGAAAACTGCCAGGGAGAAGAATTGAGCTCTAATTTTTAAATATTTTCGACAGCTTATTATAGCTGAGCATGAAATACAAAAGTAAAGCAGACAGATCAAACACACCTGAATTCTAGCACACACTTTCTGATGGTCCCTGCTAGTCCCTGGAGAGGAATTTGATTAAATATGTAAGCAGAACTAACACTGCTTTTGGTGGTTGTTACTGCAATAAATTTATGTTTTGAAAGTGAGCTGAAAAAGCACACTACATTCAATTTGTCTTTTAATTTTATTAAGGACAAGATATTGTTTGGCCAACTTCCACCTGCTTTAATATGGAAATTTTCCATCCATCAAAACCATGAATTTAGGGGCTAGGTAGATGGTTTAACTGTTAAATATGCTTACTTGTAAGCCCCACTGGCCCAGGTTCAATTCCCTGGTATCCTTATAAAGCCAGATGCACAACGTGATGCATGCATCTGCAGTTTGTTGGTGGCAGCTGGAGGACCTGACATGCCCATTCTCTCTCTTTCTGGCTCTTGTGTTCTCTCTCTCTCTCTCTCTCTCTCTCTCTCTCTCTCTCTCTCTCTGTGTGTGTGTGTGTGTGTGTCTGTGTGTCTGTGTGTTTCTCTCTGCTTGAAAATAAATAAATAAAAACTTGAATTTATGAGGATGAGTTAATCCAAAGAAGGTAATAGGATCATATTAAAGTGATGTGTGGGGTCTTACGTCCTCCTACTCCATCCTCCATCTCATAGAAACAAGTTCCAAGAAAGCAAAGAAAGGAATCTATACATGCACATATATAGACATTGGCACAATGATAAAACATGAATCATATTTGGCCAGACATAGTAAGGCATGCGTGTAATTTTAGCATTTAGGAAGAAGAAGCTGTGGGACTCAGAGTTAGAGGCAGCCTGGGCTACATAGGATGAGCCTGTCTCCAAATCTCTACCAGCAACAGAAAAGATGGCACCTAATGCTTAGATTGGTTACACCTTACAGACAGAAAAAGCAGTAATATGTCTCAGAGTAGAGGCAAACAGATTCCTAACATCCAGGAGATAGCTAAAAGTTTATAGACTCACACTGCTCAATAAATGTTTTCAATGTCTGAACAAAACATCCTTTTGAGCATTCTACTACTTGATAATTTGATTTTCTGATTTTATATCAATCACAATAACTCAATTGATTACAATTTTCTCATTTCAAATAGTTTTGTTGAATATCACTAAATAAATGATAAAGTATTTTAGGTTATTAAGTGGATTTAATTTATATTATTATTCCACCATGAGGCATAATGGATAATTGCTATCAGTCTATTTATTACCCAGGAGAAGTGTTAGTTACAGGTATAAAATCTTCTTAATGCTTACTATATACCACTTCAAATACAAATTTCAGACTACAGATTAAGACTTGCCTCTGAACAGAAGAAAAATTTCTATTCACAAGTGTAGTGAGATATAGTATACAGACAAAATATAAAATAGTTATAAGAACTTGAAAAAGTAATTTAAAGAATAGGATGATGTAATATATTGAAACCACCACTTCTTTCTCTGGGGATTAGTCATGGTGCTATCTTAAGACTTCTGTTATTTCTTTTCTTTTAATTCTTGTATAATTGTAATGCTGATTTTTTTGCCCCCCCTCCCCAAACCAGACCATCATCTGTCATTATTTTCCCACTTGTTTGGGGTAAGGCTAAAGAACACATACACACATTTTAAATTACTTGAAGTTAGAAAATTTATTCTATTTTAAGAGACACATAATAGCTGGGATATTTTATATTTTGCAACTTAGAAATGATTTGAGTGACCAATAAAGATAATAATAAAATTCTAATAAATGGGGAAATACAATTATTCAATGTCTGCTAACTGTTTTACAACTCCAAAAGGTTTTTTAAAAAATATTTAACATTTATTCTAAAAAGCAAATAATCAAATAAAATAGGTTTTGGTGTTAAAAGATATTCCACTAATTTTTGTTGCTCCCCCTTTGTTTGCAGGACTGGAGTGAGTTTAGATGGGAGGTTGTTTGCTTTTTAAGACAGAGTCTCACTGTAGCCCAGGGTGACCTGAAACTCATGCTGTAGCACAAACAAGTCTGAAACTCGTGGCAATTCTTCTACCTCAGCGTTCTGAGTGCTAGGATTAAAGGTATGAGCCACAATTTCTGGCTCTCCCCCTCAATTTTATAGAACACACACAAAATTGAGAAAGAAATTTAGGGGTAAAATGACAGATTGACATTTTTATACTTAAAATTTATTGTGACCCAAAATTTAAGTTGCCTTCCTAACACTAAAAAGACAAAGGTAAACACAGAGAATGATTCTCTTTGCCTCCCATCATCTCTACATTTCAGGGAGGAAATTAATATAATTATTTCTATCTTTCAATGAATTATCTGGAGTCTAGATCTGTAGCGGGGTGAGCTGGGGGTTAGAATTTAGATAATGCCCAGCAAAAATTCCAATGCACCCCAAAATTTAAGCAATACCTGAGTTCTTGTCTACAAAGTTAAAGAATTGAAATCATAGGCAACAAGATATTAAGGTATAGTGGGAGACTTTATTATTTAAGGGAACATGGGGAGTTATAGAGTTCTCCAGACACCGGTGTGGGGAGAAAAACGTGGAGAGTTCAATAGAACTTATGCTGTTTAGCTAAACAAACAGAAGAAAAGATAACAGAGGGCTCCCATCATGAAAAGGAAAGGTTCACGTGGGAAAAATCTGGAGCCTTCCCTCACCCCATCCATTAGGCTGGGGTAGAAGAAGGCCTTACCTTTCTAAGGCCTGGAGATTCAGCAGTCCTTCTGCTGGCCTGCCATGTGGGGAACAAGACCTTTTTCCTAGGGAACTTAATTTTAAGTTCCCCCAGGTGAGTCAGGAGACAACTGATTGGTTCATAACTGACCAATCAGTTTTTAGAACCTAGGTTTTAGCTCTAGATAGACACCTCCCACTCAAGGGGAGGGTGTCTCTGGAGAGGGCCTGAACCGTGACAGATCCATGGCATTCTTAACTATAGATGAAATATATCCATACATTGCTTAACTATAACAACATGTTCCTAGAACTGTGATGTCAGTTGATGTGATGTCAGCACATCATGGAATATCATAGAAGTACTTACACTAACAAACAAGGCTATTACATTTTCTGGAGACATAAATGTTGACTAAAATATCCCTGAAGAGTCGATGACTATAGAAATGTAGAAATAAGTAAGAATTTAATGATAAATTCTTTCTTATTGTGTATGTTTATCTGCTTATTGTCACGCTGCCTACCTGCTGAGTCAATGATTTTTATAAAGAGACTGGTATTGGAACTGGTTCATAGCAAATGTTTCATTGTTATTATTATTAGCTTACTAGGTGAAAAAATAATTTTAAAATATGATGATAAAAGCTACTTTAAAAGAACATTTACTATTATGTCAGGCAACATGTGAGGATCTGACATGTTTCACAATTTAAACCTGTGAACGTTTTTAAACATAAGGTTACCATTGTTTGATAATCAGTCCTGTCTCAGTCTGGTTTTTGCTGCTATAACAGAATACCACAAATTAGTTGATTTATAAAGAATGTCAGTTTATCTGACTCACAGTTACAAATCTGACAAGTTTGGGATCAAGGGCCAGCATTCTTCTGTTAAGAAATCACTACATCATAAATGAAAAGTATCATAGGGCTAGAATATCACATCCTGTTAAGAGATCCTTCATGTGACATCACAAAAAATGAAAAGTACCACAAGGCAGGAGAATGTGTGTAGCAAGAAAGGCTAATGATGTCATTCCTATGACAGTGAGTCCACTTTTGACTATGACATCATTCTAAAGGGCAGAGCCATCATTTCCAGTCACTTCTTTATAGTTCCCCTTCTCAACACTGTTGTGTTGGGATTGTTCCCAAAACCTGAATTTTGAGGAACACAAGAGCAATAAAATCTTCAAATACCCAGAAACAAATACAGATGCAAAACAAATACTTATATACTAAACATATATAAAACCAACAAATGCCAATGTTTCAATTGCAATTTTTTAAATGTTTTATTTATGTGTAAGCAGAGAGATACAGAGAAAGAGAGAATAGAGAGAGGGAAAAGAGAGAGAAATAGAGAGAATACACTAAGGCCTCCTGCCACTGCAAATGGACTCCAGATTCATGTGCCACTTTGTGTATCTGGCTTACATGGGCACTAGGGAATTGAACCAGGGTCCTTAGGCTCTGAAAGCAACTGCCTTATTTACTGAGCCATCTCTCCAGCCCGTGAATTACAATGTTAATGGGAACCCAATCTCTTATGTGGGGATGTGAGAATATATATGTAAGCCATGAAACTTTGTTTGACTTAGAAACTGTTTGGCAAACATAAGTATTAAATTCTTTAATTGAATCTGCATGGTAGAAATAACATAGGTACACATCCCAAAATTTATAACAATTTAGTAACTCTCACGTGTCATATCCAAGCAATGGAAATTTTTTTAAATGATGCAATTCATAGAATTTCTTGAAAATGAGAGCTTTTAATGGTTACTGAGTGAATGAGGAATATATCACAGTAATGAAGTGCAACGACCAAGTTTAAAAATAATAATTTGGAGTCTTAGGAGATGGTTCAGTGGGTACAATTGCTTGTGGTGCAAGCATGAGTACCTGAGATCAAATCTCAACACACACATACAAAGCCAAGCAGAGACGTACATGCAATGAAACAGGAGAGAGGGCAGAGACAGGGAGACCACTGGGGATAACTGGGCAGCCAGGCTAAGCCAAACTGAAACTCTCCAAGCAAGCGCAGTGAGAGACTCTTTGTTGGAGGAATAATGCAGAGCAGCAATGAAGGATGCTCCTGAGGTCTGCTCCTTGCTTTCACCTCATACAAGAAGGGTGTGTGCAAATGTACACATATGTACATTTATATGTACACATACCACAAACACATGCACACGCATAACACAATACACACACGCCACAAAACACAATCACAGTTTGCATACATAATCTTCCACTTGCTTGACTTGTAAACAGAGATCGTAGATATTGATCAAGTCTCAGAAAACCAGGGACTGACAATAAATTCTGACTTTGAATACTAATATAAAGCAATGAACATAAAAGCTCTAAATCTAGAGAAATTGTAATAATAATAATGTTCAGAAATGCGGCCCTTGCTAGCATTACTTTTCTTTCAAAAGAAGAGAGAAAATTATTGGCATCATTATTACTTTTTTGCCATTACAGGGAAATATTTTAATAAAATGTGTCTAAGAAAAAAATCTTAAATATTATATAAATAAGTGCTTGTCATTCTTCCCAAATTCTAATCATTATATGACACTGTACTCTTAAACTCTATCAGGAATTTAAAACTAATATGTGTACATGTCATGTTAGTTTCATGTATAAACATATAGAGAGATTTCAATAGACATTGTAAGATATATGTGTCTATAATATTTCATGTGCATGCGTGTATATGTGAAGCTAAATATTTCATACAAACACACACACATATTCATAAGCTTAAAGGATGTATGTACCTAAAGTATTCTTAACTCTTAGGGCATAGCTCCATAGATTTAAATGGATATTATTTAAAATGTTTATAAGTTCTTCAAAATCAACATGAAACATGTGCACAATATATGTGATTTCATGATGAATGGATCTACAGCTTACCTAAGGGTGAAGAACAGCCATAGATTGTCACAAAGGAGTGTGCAATAGGACAGAGAAGTACACTATAATATGGTATCTAGTTTCATATTCCCAGGCATCATTTGGTTGAATAATCTTCTTTAAGTTATTTAATATCAACAAGCCTCATTTTTCTAAACCATAAAATAAGACCCACTTCACAGGTGAATTTACCATGAAGCTAATGAAGCCTGAGTTTGGGTCTCTGGCAATGTATTCACACGGTGAGATGTTCTTGGATATTTTGTAAGTTTGTGCACTGCTTGAGAAAACATACTCCCAAATGGGACAATTTCAGATCCTGTTATAAATGGATCTTTCCATTATTCATTTCAGAATGGCAGGAGAAATTAAACATTACTTGTAAAGCTTTACTATGCCTAGAACACAGAGAACACTTGATTAATCCACATTATTATTCTTAAATCTCATTGGAAGTTCCCTTGCATTATTTTTCAATTTCTATATAGAACTGATTATTTCATACCTTAAATTATATGGGTTAGTGGTTTTTAAAGAAGAGTTTAGTATTCGCAATCATCTCGACATACTTGGAAAGAAAAATAGTATGAAATATTTTCATTCAAATATTAGGCTTTTAGTATATGATTAATAAGGTGGTAGCATTATGATTAAACAGAGACCCTGTTTGACTTTGTTGAGAATATCAAGACATTTATTCAGAGATAACTGTGAAAAAAATGCCTGAGATTCTACATGTGTGTCAGTTGGCTGATTCAAGAGAGAATGAGAATTTTCCAGAATTACACAAATCAGATTGTCTATACAGAAGCAGCCCAATTGTCAAGGATTTAACAATGTACACAAAGATAGTCATGCAAATTTCTGACTCATAGTTTCGCAATCTGGAACAAAAGCTGTTATACAGTCACAAAGTGAATCACATCCATATTAGGCCTATTCACAATTCATAATACAAGTGTCACCATTCCTGTTAGTAATATAACTAGAAGTTACAGATATGAGCTGGTTCTATAAATTATAATTAATTACATAAAAATCATAATCGCTGGATTGAGATTAAGACCTACTTTTTGAGTTTTCTTGAAATGAATATATATCTGTACATATATATGCCAGTGGTAAATGAAATTCATTCTACAGGAAGATATAGTTTGTATTTCAAATAATAGGAGTTTGAAAATTGTCCCTCACTGATTTACCCAATGGAATTTACCTTACTCTATAACATAGAAGAAATTTAAAGTGAACATAGCAAAGTTATTTTTAACATCATCTTAAATCCTGAAGGGATACTGATTTACACACACATATTAAATGACCTCATAATCACTTTTAAAATGAGATATATTTGTATGTAAAATATGTGTGTGATGTAATTTAAATTATTATTAAGAGAAAATTGTTGGTCTTTGTCTTTTCTGAGTCAGTCATGAAATCATGTAATGAGTTAGCCAAGCAACAGTAAGAATGTGGAGGTTATTTAATCCTGGTCTGCTCAGTAGGAATAGAAAAGTCTGGAAGGTCTTCTGGAAGAGTGAGTTGAATGGCCTCCAATCACAGCCCTATTTCCTGCTTCATGCTGTGTCCATTTAGTAAGAGGGAATTGGTCACCATGTGCTTAGCATTGCTTTTCAGAGAAGTCATTCGCACTGCTGAGGAGCTGAGTAGGTAGCTGGTTGATCTCTCCCTGTAGGACTTCCTCCCACAGCAGAGCTGGCTGTTGAAATGTTTCCTGAAGCTTTCACTGAGCAGATAAAGGGCAAATGGATTGACACAAGAATTACAGAAGCTCAGAACCCGGGCAACTAAGGTGACAATCATGTGACCTAGAGAGGGGTCAATCTCCTTGTAGTTGAAAGATCTATACATGTAGAGGATGTGATTTGGGAACCAACAGAAGAAGAAGCAGCCAACAAAGACTAATACTATTTTTGCCAGGCGTTTCCGAGTTTCCATCTGCAAATAAAAAGAAATCCTCCCATTGGTTAAAAGGAAATGGAGTCAGTCACATCAAGAAACACAACATATTACCTTGATAATGGATCCAAAACACATCAGTTGCTTAACTTCCTCATCAAAGAGATTATTTTAGAAGTTTGATCAATTTTATTTTGGTCTTCACACTATTTTTATTTAGAAGTGTTTAATACTTATACAAGATTAGATAACAGCATTAGTAGATGGCTATTTCTTACTGTTAAAGCTATAAGTAGAATGGCTTAATGTCTTTAACTATTTTAATTTTTGAAGTACCTTTAATTTTTGAAGTGTTCAGTATAACCATAAATCATTTTTGCTGTTATTGTTGTTATTGTTGTTTTTTGTTTTGTTTTTGTTTTTCAAGGGAGGATCTCACTCTAGTTCAAGCAGACCTGGAATTCACTATGTAGTCTCAGGGTGGCCTTGAACTCATGGCAATCCTCCTACCTTTGCCTCCAAAGCGCTGGAATTAAAGGCATCACTTTTCAACCACCACACCCCGCTTCACTGTTTGTTTTAAACATATTAAATTAGTGAACCATAGAATATATTCAAGCTTAGGTGTTTTCCAAATATCAGTAGATTTTAAATAGAAAAAGTTTACTAATTGAGCTAGAATTTGATTGTTTTTAACTCTTACTACACATATAGAAAAAAACCTCAGAGAGTAAAATCCCTAATTCTATAAATCAAAATCTTCTGGTACAACCATGAACCTTGTAAACATGACTATATTAGGTTATCTTTGAAAATAAAGATATATTTTGCTTTCTTCCTAAAATGTGCATGTTTTTAGCTTTATAAAAAATCTAGAAATATGATAACAGAATTCAAATGCCAGACATATGTATTTTAATCTAAGAATGATTTTCTAAAATTTAGAGTCCAAAAAGGTAAGTTCATTAATTCATATTTCCCAGTTGGTTTAAATGTTTAAATAAGACAACATGAATGTGAAGACATAATTTATGAAGACAATGATAGTGGCCCTCACAATATTTTCTGCAGCAGAACAATTTGCCACTAACTAGAATACTCCAAAGAAGAATGAAAAGGTTAAAGACTCACTCCAAGCTGATCCTGGGGAGTAGCTTAAACTAGACAATCTAATCACATTAAGAACATATGTGAAATGTGAGTTACTCAGTCATGTCCTCTCTAGCAGGTGGGAGAAGGGGACCATGTGGACAAAAATTTCATGGCAATCTGGACATGGAGACTCAGCCATGCAGTCAAGCTAGAGGATTTCAAAGATGTCTTAGCAGACATCAAGACTCAGTTTACCCAACTAGTTTATAAATCCAAAAAGAGATTTCACAGAAATGAATCAATAAAACCAAAACCATTAAAAGGCATGGGTGGGGGCCATGTGGATATGAAAGGAATTCAACTTTAGGAAACCAAAAGGCAAAACTCAAATATGCAATCTGTGATGTCAACTGCATTACAAAGCTCCGAATAAAACAACTGGCCATGTAAAACAAAAGACACAAGGATCTCATGGCCTGGATATTAGGCTTCATTGGGTCCAGATGCCCAGATGCTGTATTGACTCATTTATCTAATGATGCCTTTAAAAGCTGTTTTATTGGTTGATGGATCATTCACAGAATAAAACATTTGCAACATAAGTATGAGTACCTTAGTTTGGATCCCCGGGACCCAAGTTAAAAAGCCAGAATGCTGTAGGAAACTGTTTGATCCCAGCACATCTATAGCAAGAAAGGAGGCAGAGACAGTAGAATCTGCTGGAAGTTTGTTGGCTAGACAGACTGGCAAAAAGTAACAAACTACAGGACCTGCCTCAAAGAGGTAGAAAGTGAGGAATAACCCCCAAAAGTTGTTCTCTGACCAACACACATATGCCCTGGAACATATCTGCCCTTGGACTCACACATCTGAACAGAAACATACACAAAATGTTGGTTGACTTTTTAAGTCTTTAAAGCAAGTGTTAACCATGTTGACAGTTATCAATTAAGAAAGTCCTCTTCCACAAAGAAGACCTTTACCAAAGGTCATCAAGACCCAATCTATTACTCCATATACCACCTATTAATCTGAATAATCGCTGATTAAATGTGTTTCCCTTCAAATTAGCAACAGTTACCTACAACCTTCTAAAAATGCATGGAAACACAAATCATAACTCTCCCATGAAACACTCTTTCTTTCTTTTAGAAGAGCAAAAGAATTAATACTGCATATTCTTTACAGAAGAAAATGTATAATACATAATACACACACTATATATATGCATATATATAATTTCACCTTTGTAAGTACTCTACAGGAAGTTATGCATCAGCAGTAGGCCAAGTATTCAAGTATTCTCAGGACCAGATCACATTCATTCTTTCTGCTGCTCTCTGTCCCATTCCCAGACCCTACCCTACACTCTTTCCTGAACCATGCTTCTTCCACACTCCCACTTATCCTTACAGTGATAAAAGGAAAAGAGACAATAATAAAATTAATACTTAATGTGTGAAGTTTTCTTATTTATGAACTTGATTTTGATGTAAACATTTGCATGTAAAAAGAAGACCTCCAGAAAGATCATTTCTGGTAGGGAAATTCCAGTTCTTCTCACAGGCTCAGATGACAATGAATTGGAACCAGGTGGACTTTTTCATGACTATGGCACAAGCACATCTGGAACATTCTCCAACAGCACTTCTTCCTAGCTTGGGCTCGTGAAGGCCCAAGGATGTCGTAGTCATATATGGGATGGAGTATGTATATGGAAGTACGAATGTAAAGTGTCTCTCGTGGCCTCATGTGTTTGTGATTAAGGCTCCTACTTAATCTGCAGCTGGTAGAGATTTAGGGAAATGGAGCCTTGCTGGAAAAGGTGTGTCAGTGGGAGTGGAGGGGGGGTTATTACCCAGCTCCACTTGCCACACTTAGTGAATAAGCTCTTTCTCCTTCCTCCCTGGTGATGTGACTGCTGGTGTGATTCCCAATGTCAGTTCCTGCCACAGTTTCCCCACCATGATGGAACTTCCCCTCAAAACTGTAAACCAGAAATAAACCTTTTATTTCCATGAGCGTGTTCTGTTCAGATATTTTGTTCCAGCAACAAGAAGGTAACTGTTCAACTGCTACAATCCATAAAATAGAACACAAAACAGAAATCAATATTCTAACCAGCAATCCTAACACACACACACACACACACACACACACACACACACACACACACACACACACACACCTGCCAAGCTCACCTGCTTTTTGGTATGTTCATTGTATTCGCCAGGAAGATTATGTGCACTTTTAATTAAGGTCTTTGCAATGTGATAGTAATAAATGCTAATAATAGCAAGTGGTATGAGGAAATAGACAAGAAAAATGAGCACTGAGTGAATCTTGGGGTGCAGTTCATCTGTCAGTGGGTAGGGTATGCATGCTGTGAAGCTGCTGTTATCCATGCTGCCAATGCGTGCCACCTCCGAAAACACAGCTTCTGGAACTGCCAGCAACACGGAGACCACCCAGATCCCCACAGCCTTCAAACATGTCCACAGCACCGCTCCTGATGTCTGCATGTCCATGGGGTTCACAATGGCTTTATACCTGAAAAGACAACATGTACAAGTTAGTCTCTGGGGAAGGAAGGAATGAAGTCAGGCAATGAGGGAAGGCGAGAGGTGGGGAAGAAGGGAGGAAGGAAAAGAATCTCACTTGGAAAGAGAGGTTCCAAGACATTTTTTTTTAGTTCCTGGCTATTTGTAGTGTAAAGGAGATATAAGTTCCTGGGTATCACTATGGCTACCAGTCATTCCCTGGCTGCCTAGCCCAGAACACAGGAAGAGAGAGAAAAATACTTTAAATTTGTATTTCTTGATTGACTTATTGATTGCATGTTGTTTTCCTGAATCAATGCTTTTCACTAGCATCATTTTTATAGAATGTCATCAGTTATTTAAAATCCTTCTTTTCTGAAAACTTTATTAATACAATAATTACTATAAATAATTAAAAACTGTATGTAATGTTAAATGTCCACAGAACAATGCCATTAAATTCTACCTTTGTATTTTTTCCTATAATTTCTGAGCCTGAAGCGACTTACTTTGTTTCTAAAGACATTCATAAATCTTGGACACTAGTTAAAATTGGAATTTTTCCCCATAGTCCAATCATAAGAACTGAAAAAAGAACAGTGTTCCGTCATTATAGTTCCAATTACTTCATGTCAAGATCACAAACAAGCCTGTTATTCACCCTGAGTGTACTAGGGGAAATGTATTAATACTAGCTAGTGACAGAGACTCACATCTCAGGACACAGTGACAAAATACTAACATTTCCATGGCTAACTCAGCCACACAAATTGAGTATGGTAAGGATGACTCAAAGAAACCACTGATTTCATGTTAACCTTGAGTCATTTATATTTGTCATCAAAGACATTTGAGGTTACAATAGACCCAGGAGATAACAGGATGCAGCAAGTATGACATTAGTCAGACAACTTAGAGTTAGTATCTCTGATATCTTTTGGGAAATACTTTAAGGCCATTTCTTTTTTACTTGAGAAGTAGAGATAAACATACTTTACCCCATTTTACCTAATTATTCACTGATAATCTGAACAGATAACTGATAAGAATTTAAGAATTATAAATTACTTTCACATGGAGGAAGGTAGAGAAAAGACAGGAGATCTCACAGATAAGACAAAGCTTCATTAGGCTGTCAAGAACCCCAAAAGACTTTCTGAATGCCCTCCAGATAATCACAGAGCAAAAGGAAGATGTCACTTTTCAATAACAGATCAAGGCACCTACTATTGCAGAGACACTGGGTTCCTTATTCTGGACCACTGAATTACAACCTGTTATACTGTATTAAAACCTGCTATACTGTCTTGAAGAATGGGAAGTCAAAGACTAAGGCATGGATATGTTCAGTACCTGAAAAAGCAATCTTCCTAGCTGGTATATAAAGGGTACCTTCTCACTGTTTCTTCTGAGGCTGCATCTATAATGGCACTACTTTCATTCATGTGGGCCCTGCTTTTAAGAGTTAATCACTTCCCAAAATTTCCGCCACCTAATACCACCCCCCCAAAAAAAAGAGACAATTTTGATTTATTATATTGGGAGATGGAAGGAAGTCACAGACATGGCCATTATAACTATAAAGATGGTGGGAATGTTTAACTAATAATTAAAATCATAAATGTTTAACTCTGATAAGATTATTAGCAATAGTTACAAAATTCTTCATTTAGGAAAAACATAAAGCCTAGTAGGGGAGTAGGATTAAGATATGGGGTATGTTTCCAACAGGGATTTTCTATGCCAATTCCTGCAAGAAAGGGAGAGGATACCCCAGGGAGTCTCTAAATAATACACATTTGAATGAAAAGATAGTACTCTAAATCCTAGAAAACCAGAAATTATGGTTAAAGATAATAGTTTATCAAAGTGCCATCCTTACTGAGACTTAGCTTATGATTGTGAAAGAATGGTAATTCTGTGTGTGCATATTTGGAAAACTATCAGGCAAAAAGTAAAACGATCTAGTCCTTATTAACATGGGCATGTTTTATCATGTTTTCTCCAGATATTAACATGAAGTGTGAGAAGAATATCCATCAGCATAAGAACTGTTTCACTGTACACTGTAGCTTTATAGCTATGCATGAAATGTTACATTTTCCCTTACCATAGTCTCAGAAACACATTCCTAACTCAAAACTGATACTAAAGATAAAGCGATATCAAAAAGGATAAAGAGATGTGTAATGAGCATTCATGAATTATCAATGGACATAATACATTGATTCCTATTTTGAATCTTGTTTATGACATCTGCATACCTTTTAAAATTTAATGTGAAAGGTAATTACATTTAATCATAATGCAAAACAAATGGAAAACTAGATGTGACTGCATCCTCACAACATCTCAAAATCTCTGCTTTTATCTAGCCATCTAGTTATATTACCCATGTTTTTCTTATCAGACTCTATCATGAAGAAAGTGGGCCAACAGTGTAAAAAAAGTGCTAAAAAAGTTTTAAAAAAGTAGAATAAAAAGGACCTTACTTAGTGTTGCTCGTTTAACATACAATATTATGATCAGAGCCCACAGTACATTCTCAGAAACACTTGTTGACCTGAGCAACATTAAGAGATCACTAATGAAGACCAATAGTAGTGAGTGGTGTTGGAGCTACAGGATAGCAGACTGAGTTAGGAATGCTTCAATCTTTAGAATCCCTGGGAGAATTGGGGGTGTGGGTTAATGAAGTTTTGTTAGGTCTTTCCCAAGATTCAAGAATGCAGAATCTCCAGGATGTGAAGTGTAAGGTTCAGTTTTTGTTAAGGTCCTCAGGTGATTCTACACACGAGCCATATTTAGAAACAATGCCTCAAGAGCCCTGATGCAGCAATGGGCATGTTTGCCGCAGGCTTCTGCAAGCTGTTCAATGCAGTGGATATGCAGGAGCAGCTGTGTGGGGCATTTCTGGGCTGCAGCAGATGTCTGCTATATTGAAAACCAGAAACCTACTCCTGTCATGCCATGTTGAAGAATAATATTGAGAAATTTATTATTTCACAAAGTAGGTAAATATTGATGAGTAGTTTCATCATTATACTCTGTGTAAAAATGTGTGTAATTAATAGAGCAGTGTTAGGACTCAGCCTCCATAAGATCCAGTTTGGCACATTCCCCTTCTTACTAGATAGAAAGTGCCACAGTCTTTCTATCAACATAAGATTGAATAATCTTCAAAAATTATACAGTAACATGTAAAATTGTGGTGTTATAGCTAATACTGCAAAAATAACACAGCACTTTTCAAAGTCAATTTGATGTTCCTTCTAAGGAGAAGGGGAAAAGAAACAAGATAAAAGTGGCTAAGATTACTGAGCAAAAGACATGTAATTTATTGTCATCAACTATGACACCTTTATTTAATAGTACACTCACAAATTAGGTGCAAAAATTGCAATTCACCCTGTTTCTATGGTTCTGTAAAAATAACATCTGGTTGTTTACTATGGAAAGCAAATCTTTTCTGAGCTGACAACTAGAAAGCTCTCACAGCAATTAATTACTTTATGGGAAAACACAGGTCATCTTGCATTTTTTTCTGCTTTTGTTTTACCTACCCCAGGCGTCTTCCTTTTTTAATTTCTATGATGTGTTGATTACATCTTTAACTTTATTACTAGGAAGAAATTGAAAGTAGGAAAGGGTACACAGTGGCCCAAGAAGAGATAACCCACAAAACTTTAGCCTTATTAGAGTATCCATGCTGTATTCACAAAACACAAGATATGCACATAAATTCAGCATGTCACTAAATATATGAAGTTCAACAATTTTCTTACTTTGATCAGGATAATTGCACTTGTGTGCCCATGACAACTGGATTGAGAAAATATAATCAAGCCCTAGGTCTTGCTTCTAAGGTTGTTCCTTAAAAACAAAAGCATAATGATGGTAATTTTAACTGTTGTGGATCTATTTAACTTTATGATTCGTATGGGTCCCTTAAAGCTAAGCTCAAAAGTCACATTCTGACTTTAGAATTCAAAGAAAACTTCTAAAAAGATAATAGAAATGATGCCATAAAAACAAAACAAGGTACATAATTTATTAAGTTATCCAATTTTCCAGTATATTTAAGGTAATATATTACAGAGACAAACTGAAATTTCAATTAAGTCAATGACTCTCAGCTCTGTACTGAATATAATCTTACCTTCCATACCTTTTAACTCTTCAAAGTCAAATTAACATAAGGACATTATGGCAAATATCAGGAAAGTCAGAGCGGTCACATTAATAATTTAATATGTAAACTACAGAAGAGAAAGAACACAATCTTAATTATCCTTAGTTAAATTGTTTAGCTAAATAACATCAGCTAGTCCTCCATACTCAGGGGAATGACTAAATTCCATACAGGGACACATAATTTTATAAATTTGCCTTCATCCTTAACCACACATTCCCTCTTGTAAAACATCCCCTCAAACATGACATGAACAGCCTGGTATAATGTTCCTGGCTGCCATTCAGGAAGTCTGGATTTTCCTGCCAGGAATTCCAGAAGGACTTCAATTCTCTGTGCTTCAATATCCACACCCAGAAGGTGACAAGGTGAAACCAACTGATCTGCCAGTTAACAATTATTTTGTTTTTCTTAAGCAGGTTTTATATCAAAAGTATTTGTAGCACTGCTTAAGATGCTAAAATTAAACACCTATCTGTGAGAAAATAATGTCACTTGATCAGATATTAAACAGGAATGAATGGAGAGCATCCCTTATCCTGTCTTCACTTAGGTAGTGTTTAGCTAAAATGTGTAAATGGTTCACATGGAAGTCTAAATTAAAGATTTTCCTAACATTAAGGCGAACATCCTAAGGTACCATAGTGTCATCCTACTAACTTAGACTAGGACACATATACATATACAAATATTACACTGTTCAATGCATACACTAGTGAATGCATACACTATGCAAAAATAGTTATACAAGATAGTACGCATATGTTATTACTCTTCTATGAAATCAATAAAATTTCCAAAGTGTCTGTTTGGGAATGGAAGCCCTAGGATGTGCAAGTTTAAAGTTTGTCCAACTTTATTTTTAATATGTTTTCAAGCTTCACATCTTAGTTTAAATTCTTTTTACGCTACTTTTCGTACACACACACACACACACACACACACACACACACACACACACACACACAATTTTCCTTTCTCTCTCTTAATCCACAATGTTCCCCAACATCTTTCCCTTGCCTGCCAGGTGCACTCCCCTCTCCTGTCCGTCACATTCCGAAGCCACCCCATTGCCACCTGCGCTCTTACCTGTCAGCGCTTAGGGCTGTGAGCGTGAACACAGAAACCCCCACGGAGGTGAGCTGGATGGCGGGGATGAGTTTGCAGCCCACCTTGCCAAACATCCACTCGTCGAAGAAGTAGCGCGAGGCGTCCACCGGGACGCAGGTGAGAAGCAGCAGCAGGTCCCCCGCCGCCAGGTTGGAGATGAAGATGTTGGGGACGCTCCTCATGGCGCTGTTGGTAAGGAAGATCTTCACCAGCATGATGTTGCCTAGCAAGCCCACCGTGATGATGAGCAGGTAAAGGGACGGGATCACGCAGCGGATCACCAACTCCGCGGTGGTCCCATCCGAGCCGGGAAGGAAGTCCTTTTCCCAAGCCTCTGGAATGAAGTCGCTCTCATTTGCAGGACTGAGTATGGAGAGATTGGAGGGAGACCTGGAAGGAGGCATGGTCTCCTTACCTGGAGAGCCCGCTGGAGTTTTCATGCGCCCAGGTGCCTCTAAAAGTGCAATGGATACTACTTAATATTTCATCGATTTCCCTGGGGGTCCCCAGCAAGTTTGCTGGTCGCGGAGGACGCGGTCACCCCGCCGCGCCCGGCAGAGCGCAGAGATGGAGAGGTCTGGGCGCGCGCTCGGTGGCTCCGCCTAGAAGGGTTCCATTCACCGGAATGGCTCGCTCGCGATTTAAATACAAACTAAAAGCTGAGCAGCTGCTTCCCTGTTGGATGCTTCCTTGTAGCGTCCTGCAGGCGGGGGAGGGCCCTTTGGAGAAGAAAGATGTGTGTCTGATATGGGCAGAAGTAACTGCCCAAGTGCCCAAGTCCTCCGGGCGCTGTCCAGCGCGCCGCTGCTGAAACGCGGGGACCAGCGCAGATCTGCTGGGGTCCCTGTGGAAGTGGAGGCGAGCTGAGTCCTCCTTCACTCTGCATCCCTATATACACCCATCCCCAGCCTCCCCCGCGCAGGAAGAGCCCCACGCAGGAACTTTGTGAGCCTCCGAGGATATCAGAGCTGAGCTGGCCAAGCCCTAAAGCTGAAAGCCTGGATTCAGCAAGCACAAAATATGGAGTCCAAGGGTGGCCCCTCGCCCTACTGGCATATCATACTCTCACCCCACACACAGAAACTTCCCACAGTCAATATATTATTTTTAAATACACTTGTTTGGGATACAGTGTGCTAAAAGCACACAGTCCTTAAATGTACTGCTTCTCCAAATCCAAGCAAGCAATCTAACCATCAGCCCCCAAAGTAACCATATTGTACCCATTTTCAACTTACTCTGGACTGATCCTGAGGGTTATACGCATAGAACCATTGAAAACTTGTTCTCTCAACACCATATCTGTGAGAACTACCTGGGTAGTAGTTTGCATTGCCTTTTGTAAATAAGCCATTGTTTAGTTATCGGGTCTCATGTTGACTGGCTTTTGGGTACGTCACAATTGTAGCAGGTTTATGTTGTGTGCATGGTTGAGTGTGGATATGGGGTGTAGTATGTCGGGTGGGTATGATGCTTGCACGTGTATTGCAGATTCCTGTGCACAGAGCACACACATGCGGAGGTCAGAGGATATCATGTACCCCCCTCTCTCGATCTTCTGCTTTATTTTCCCAAGACAGAGTCTCTCAATGAACCTGGAGCTCATTGCTTCTCAATTATACTAGAAGGCCATGAGATCTTCCTGTTTCTGCCCCGCTAAGGACTGGGGTTACAGACATGTGTGCTCATGCCCAGCTTTGTACATGAATGCCAGGGATTGAACTCAGGTCTTCATGCTTAATCAGAAAAAGTGCATATCCACTGAGCTATTTTGTTTGGCATCCAACTTTAGCAAATTTAAATAAGATTTCTGTCAACATTCTTGTACATGTTTTATGGCATATATTTAAATAAATTCCAGGTGAGAATTTGCTAGTCACAGAGCTTATGCTCATATGTAGCAGAACTGACAGTTTTTGAAGGGAATTACCAACTTTTTTCCCCTTTGAAACTAGCTCAACAGGAAGGCTGAACATATGTATGCCTATCATTGAATAATGCCTTTGTAGGTGAGTAGTCAATAAAAAATCTGATATTCCTTTCTGCGTATGGCCTCATACGATGCCCAGTGTGGTCTTGGAATCCTGAGTTCCAGTGACTCTGACATTTACCATTGAAAGTAGCACAAACAACGGGCACAGGCTACTGCACACACCACAATGGGCTATTCTAACTAGAATGTTACTAAAATCAAAATAATTTCCCAATTCACCAACACGATCTGACTCTAAAAAATAATTTTCTCAGATATGGTTGTTCATTGCTAGAGTTGATAAATAATAGTCTTGTCATTGATGAAAACATTTACCTAGTTCTCAGTTATTAAAACATCAACTTGCATAGTAAGATGAAAGTCAGTAGGACCATCTACTAGGATCTAGCCATGGGTTGAAAAAATGTACATTCATGCTAAGACATTTGCTGTTAAAGTAACTTTTTCAGACATCATCCACTAAAACGATTTTGTTGCCAGATAAACATTTGCATTGTGATCTAGTATTTCCCTAATGCAATTACAAACCCTTTTGTACACTTTTTGAGTTATATACTACTTTAATCTATTACAAATTTAAAATTGGCTCAAAAGAATGTTCATGTATAGTTACTTGAATATGAGCATTCTATTCATAAGTTTTATGAATATTAAGTCCCTGGTTATATTGCTATACCAGTTAAAATCATCTCTGGAAATTTTATCATCAAAGCTTTTATTTTACTTTTAGCTATGCAATCTCATTATAAAATGCAACTTTCAAAAAATTTGAATTATGAAAGGTCTCAAACTTTCAAACTAAAACTGTCCCATTTTAATGTGAAGAAATGTGGAGATCTAGAGTGCTCTAGACATTTCTGTGGTGTTATCTGATCATTTGTATTATCATGACATTTCAGGTGACCAAAGTGTTTAGGTCAGAAGCCATATTGGCAAATATACAATAGTTTATCATAGTAAAATAAAGTGTTCATATGGAATAGTTTTTCCATTCTAAGTAAATGGGTATGCATTTATTTAAAGATTAGGGTTCATGGTAATGGAGATGATAGAGAACATTTTAATAAGGATTATTTTATTATGAATTTTATAACATTATTTAACACATAGATAGATCATGAAATCCTACAAAGAGCATAACTAGTGTCTCACTTTTGAATACACATTGGAAAGAAGCATCCAATGAGAAAAGTGACTTTATTTTATTCAATATGCCATATACCATTTAAGATCCATATCTCATTAAATATCCATAGATATTATTTGAGCTTGGTATGGAATCATAAATTTCCCTTACATACCTCAACCACATCTTCCAGGCCCCAGGAGACATTGCAGAGGAAGCTAAAACACCAGTACTAATCTCACTGTTAGCCTGACATCCAGCTCCAGGGTGATGGCAACAGACATCGTGTCACTCAAAACTCATCAAAGCAGAAATCCAGAGGCTACAGAGAACTCAACACTAAACCACACTTCTAAAATGCCAACCAAGACTCAGGAAACATTGCAGAATAGGAGGAAAACAGAATGTAGGAGTCACAGAATGTGTAGGAGTATTACCTGGGGCACCCCCTCCCAGCCATAGAGACTGACTAATGGAATCATGCGCCCACAACAATTACCAGTAACCCTGATAAGGAAGGGCCATCTGTGAAAAGGCTGCAGGAGAGAGGGGATAGGAGTATAGTCTTGCTGGCTGTAATCACTGTGAGTTCAAAAGCAGTCTGGGGCTATAGCATGAGTTCCAGGTTAGCCTGGGCCAGAGTGAGACTCTGCTTTAAAAAAAAAAAAAGAAGTATAACCTTTAAAACAAATTTAAAAATATTACTTGACACAAGTAAAAGTTACGATAGCAAGATTGCCTTACTGTAGAAATAAAAGATAGTGCCTAAAGAATGACATCATCTGACCTCCACATGCATAAGCTCATGTGCACCTCTACACATGCGAAAAGGTGCAAAACAGCTCAGTACATCCATATTCTGAAGCTTATTCATATGAGTTCAGTGTCTATATACCTTTTTGTCCCTGTAGCAAAAAAAATGCATGGATAAATTAAGATTTAATAGAAGGGCTTTGAATGTTTATACAATATCAATTATACATTTTATTTTCATAATACAAAACTGTTTAAAAACTATTATTGCTTCACATTTGCTTGTATGAGTAATGTTGTGTAAGTGAATGGGAATAATTTGAGACTTATATTGTTTCATAGTCTTTACCTTTCTCAATTCATTTTCCTTCAAGGTACTATAAAACAGAGTTGAATATTATACCTGCTAAGACATAAATCTACAGATTTCTCTGTAAGATCATGAATAATACAAACACACCTGCTGTCATCACTGCTATTTAACACAGAAGAGGATATTCCAACCAATACCATAACAACAAAAAGGATAATAAATGTATAAGAGTTTGAAAAAAAATCTACAAATCCAAAGTCAAATATAAAAATCAGAGTGAAATTGGCACAATAACAGTTTAAAGATTAACAAAAGTAAGATGTGTAAAGACAATTGTGTCAATAAAGAAACATTATTTAAAAGTATGTTTATAAACATACATATACACACAAACAGATACACATATATGAAAACTGGGTGCTTCAACAAAGTGTCACAGGAACCAAGAGATAATAACCAACATTGGAAAAACCAGTTTATATTAAGGCATAAAGCTGAGTCTCGATAAAACTAAGTATCATGTTAAAACTATAGCACATTAAAGATTATAATATATAAAGTAGACTGGGAATGGTAACAGAAAATCAAAGAATATATCTGCGACCAATTTGGGATAAAGTTTCTTCTAATCAAATCAAGATGGAATAGAAGAGTAAAAAGAACAAATAATAAATAAATGATAGGGTAAACTTATGAAGTAAACCAGATGTTACAGCCCAGCTCCATATTTCTGGGACAAACATACAAGCAGACACATCTTATGGGAGGAAAGGAGATTATTTCAGGCTCAAAGATTCCAGGGGAACACCAACAGTGGTGGAGGAGGCTGGCTCATTTCCACAGATTCATAGGCACAAGACACCACCAAACAACCAGCACCCTCAGCAAACACTAACCACCAGCTCTATCCACATGTTTCGGCTAGAATTCTGATCAGTCCCCAAACATACCTTAGAGCTGGACTCCAAGAACCACCCCTAGTGACACCTCTTCTTCAGCGAAGCTCCACCCACTGGAGAGTGAAAATTCCAGCCTGAGTCTATGGGGCCATTCATTCAAGCTACCACACTCGGAAAGTTCTCCATCTTACTGCTGAGGCTAAAATATACCCAGATCATTAAGGAATACAACTGAATTTTCTCTAACTTAAGCAGTAATGAAGTTAAGATCTAGAGAGTCTAAGATGTCTACAACTCTCAGAAACTCTCTTAAGTTGCATAGACACAGAGGATGAACTCTTGTGTTTCAGAAATAGTTCCATATTGAATTTTCAGGTAAATATTTGTGTATGTGAGAAATTTAATAGTCTTGTGAAAGACCACTCTAAATGAATTACTAAACAAGACTCATGGGTCAATCAGTGCTTTAAATAAATTGAATTCTAGAATGTACAAACTATTGAGAATATATATATATATATATATATATATATATATATATTCATCATCTGGTAGAATTCTCAGAAATGATTTGTGTCCATAGCTAGGAAAAATTAATAACAGACTAAATATTTTCCTAACTTTGCCTTTCAAACAGAAGACTGTAGTTAATAATAAAGGCAAAAATAATCAGCCTATTGAAATTAAATCAATAATTATACAGATGATAACATAAGAAGTTTGTGCCATTAGGAAAGTTAATAAGGTATATTTCATATATTCAAGAAGGAAAATGACACCTTAAGAAAAGATATAGATGATAGATAAATAGGTACATGCATATATACAGCATGGATGAATTTCCATAGAAAAAAACAAGAGCTATGATAAATAAATTTTACATATGAATAGCATATAAAAATTATAGAAAAAATAGTAAACTTGAATATAATAATATAAGCTATTAAAATGAAATGCTGAGAGAAATTAATAGAGTACCAGGGCACTATTTGAAATTTAACCAAATCAATACAGATTTAATTGGGTCCTTAAACAATTAAAGAAAAAGTAGCAGGAAAAAACTGCTTCTTGAATAAATAGTGGCCCAATTTTTCCATATTTGTTAAAAGCTCTTATATTCAGGAAATTCAAAACATCCTAGAGAGATGAAACCTGAAAAAATATTTCCCAAAGGGCAAAATAAGGAGTTTTTACAGTAAGGAAGGGCTGTCTCTCCTCTCACCATCACTTTTTAGCACTGTACTAAAAGTCTTCAAATAGGCAATAAGACAAGAAAAGGAAATGAAGCAAATTGGAAAGGAAAAATAAAACTGTCAGATGGCAAATTTTCTACACTGATGATCTAGAGAGAGAGAGGGGGGAAAAAAAGCAAGAATAATAAAGATATTTCTTACACTAATAAGAAAGAATAGGAAGTTTCAAAATACAAAGTTATGTGTAGGTACCAACTGTCATTCTACATACTATTGATTACCATATGAAATTTGCAATTACAAACACTAAAATATACAAATCCAGCCCCAAATTATATATTTAGAATCAAATCTGGCACACAAATATACAATATACAATATATATATATATATATATGAGAAGAATGCTACATCAATCTAGTGAGTGAAATCAAAGGAAAATAAGTACAAATATTATACATTAATTGACAAGAAAACTCAGGATATCTGTTATGTAAACCTTGATTCAATTCATTTTTAATCAAAATCTCAAGAAGATATGTGGTTATGAATAAAATGATACTAAGACATATATAGAAGCGCATAAGACTCATAATAAATGAAACAAATATCATAGTCAGTCACACATCGCTGGGATGAATCATCAAACCAGGCACAATTTGGGGGAGGAAGGTATTTATTGAAACTACAGATTGAGGGGAAGTTCCGTAACAGTGAAAGAGGCTGGCCCTCTTTCACAGGTCTGAGCAGAGAGAAAAACCCATCACCTTCACCACACACACAGAACAGGGAACAGGCAGGAGAGGCAAGGAGATAATTTATTCTCCTTTATATATAGGCTTAGAGTGGGGTCTTACAACACTTCACCAGACTTAATGGCTTACTGAGTCTCTGGAATTTCCCTCCTGCACTGCCCTTCCAGGAAAGGATGGTTAGTTCTAGCTTCTTTGAGCTTCTTTACATCCTGCCCCCTACTGAGAGTCTGTCTTCCTGTAAACATCCTCAGAGACCCAACCAAGATTAATTTAAAAGATCAAGTTGACAACAAAACCTAACCATCACAACAATATTTGAGAAAGGGGGAAATCAGACAATATAAATATATGAATAGACTAAATTTATAGTAATCAAAATTTTGTGATGTTACTCAAAGAATGAAAATTACCTTAATGTAACAGAATACAGATCCTGGTAAAACTTTCACTGAAACATATACATCTGATCTCTGACCAAAGAAGAAAGGCAATGGAAGGAAGCAAAGGTAAATTTTGCTGCAAAGGACACTGAGACATTAAGATATACAAATGCAAAATCATCATTACCATCATCAAAGTTTAGTCTATACCCTATGCAAAAATTTAAGGTAGAACACAAAATTATAAAACCCTTTTATGATCACATATAAGTGAAGAATCCATTTTATAGATGAAACTCCATTTTGTAAAACTAGCTTCACTTTAGATTGGCCTCCCCCTCCCTAAAGGAGGCCTGGTAATAAAGACCCAGGAAAAGAAAAAAAAGATTCCATAAAAGGGAACATATGGCTGTCCTAGAATGAGGGCTGGATCTGGGATGTGGCCCCAAAGCGGTAACCAACCAGGAAATATATAGATAAGGGAGGGAACCAGTAGAAATGCCACACACCTTGTAACCTGAGTTATATTATAATTAAGTAGTTTCTTATCTATAAGTA
>PVHP010014371.1:0-39139 GCA_004024765.1 Zapus hudsonius | reverse complement strand
CTCTCTCTCCCTCTCTCCCTCTCTCCCTCTCCCTCTCTCTCTCTCTCCCTCTCTCTCCCCTTCCCTTCCTGGCTCCCTCCCTCTCAACAATGGGGCTCTAGGAGGTATTGTGGAAACAATGACACAATGAGGGGGAAGGGTCATTGAGGGACAAAGAAGGACGTCAAATACCCTTAATTACTTCACAGACATATATTGGCTCAGTGCTTATCTCCGTCAACCCCTTCAAGCAGATGCCCTACTTCACTGACCGTGAGATCCACCTATACCAGGGCTCGGTGAGGCCAGGACTGGGCGGGTAAAGTAACCCCAAGCCCCAGCTCTGGGCTGAGCCCTTGCCTCCTCCACTAGGCCCAGTATGAGAATCCCCCCCACATCTACGCGCTCACTGACAATATGTACCGGAACATGCTCATTGACTGTGAGAACCAGTGTGTCATTATCAGGTACAGTGAGGACTGGGGCGCTCTGGGCCCTTCTGTCCCAGCATCTTAAAACCGCCATTACCCTTAGGAGTATTTTGTCTGGAACTTCCAAACCAAGCTTTGTTGTTCCTCTCTTCATCCAGCGCCCTCTTCTACTTCCTGCCACCATTGGGCCCTGATATATTTTATTTATTCATTCTATTAGTGTCTAATAGTAGATGCAATCCTATCTATTATTATAACTATTGACATTCAAACTTTCAGCTCTTCGCTTAGCTATCTTGTTCACAATTACAACCCTGACACCTGGAGTAGTTCCTGGTACACAAAAGGTACTCAGGAGATGATGGATGGATGGATGGATGGATGGATGGATGGATGGATGGATGGATGGTCAGGCATTAGAAAATTTCACCACTCTTGCTCACTGACCACTCCTTCCTTCATCCACCTCCAGTGGAGAGAGCGGAGCTGGGAAGACAGTGGCTGCCAAATACATCATGGGCTATATCTCCAAGGTGTCTGGTGGGGGAGAGAAAGTCCAGGTGAGATAAGAACAGAAGGAGAGACAAGATTTCCCCCAATGACACCCAGCTGACTCAAACTAATCTCTTTCCACCTTCCCCTATTCTCAGCATGTCAAAGACATCATACTCCAATCAAACCCCCTGCTGGAGGCCTTCGGCAATGCCAAGACTGTGCGCAACAATAATTCCAGCCGCTTTGTGAGTTGTAAAGTTGCTGAAAACAACAAATTTCTTCACATACATGTAAATACACAATCACACAAGCACACATTGACTACCAAAACTAAAGCCATAAGGAAATCCACAACTACCTCATGAAAAACTCACTTCCTCCTTATGGTCCATTTTGAAAAGAGTTCCCCATTGGTAGAACTATGGAGGCCATGATACCTCCGTGTAACACTCTTAAATAACCCCTCACTGTAATCATGCTGCCATTTCTATTCCTTTTCAAATTTCAGATCCAATTTACTCCCTCACTTATTCTTCTTTTCCAGCAAAAAATTCACTGTGGTATTTTTGTGTCTGTCCGGTGCTATAGTTGGATCAAGGGAAAACAGGACAAGTCAACATCTGAATTTATGGTCCAGTTCAATAATTTTAGTACAATATGGAAGAGAGAGAGAGAGAGAGAGAGAGAGAGAGAGAGAGAGAGAGCACACCAGGGCCACCACCTTGTGGGTCTGGCTCATGTGGGTACTGGGGAAATGAACTGGGGGGCTTAGGCACTGGAGGCAAGTGCCTTAACCGCTGAGACATCACTCCAGCCCAGGCGGTTGTTTTTGAAACCGGGTCTCACGTAGTCCAGGCAGGCCTTGAACTCACTCTGTAGCCAAGGATGACATTAACAGCCCAAGCCTCCCAACTCCACCTCCTATACTTGGATTCCAGATGCATCCTATCACATCTAGCTCAATTCCCTGAATTTTTTAATAGTAATTGTAATTTTTTATAAAATTAAAGTATTTGTCCCATTTTATCCTGAAATTTTTCACATATACAGAAAGTTGAATTTAGTACAGTAAAACACCCATGTGTCTGTCTCTCAGAATCCATTAATGTTTTACTATACAAGCTGAGCATCCCTAATCTAAAAATCTGAATTCCAAAATGCTCCAAAATTTCAAACCTTTTAAATGTGAACACAATTCTACAAGTGGAAAATTTCACCTGGATTTCATGTGATAAATCCCAGTCAAAATCCATAAAATGGATCCATAAAGTAAACTTCAGGCCATGTATAAGTTGTGCATAAATCATAAAGGAATTTCATGTTTAGACTGGGTTCTGTTCCAAAAAGATTTCATTAGATGTATGTAATGCCCATCTTTTACTTGATTTTTTTATTATTATTAATTTTTTAGATGAACATACTAATATAGTATAGTATAGTGTTGCAGTCAATTTTCTAGTTGCTGCACAGAAAGAACCCAAGCAAAAGCGGCTTGTGGAGGAATGGGTTTATTTGGCTTACAGACTTAAGGGGAGACTCCATCCTGGCAGGGAAAACGATGGCATGAGCAGAGGGCTGGACATCACCTCTGCCACAGCCCTGCAAACAATGGCAGGAAGGTGTGCCAAACACTGGCAAAGGAAAGCTGGTTTATAACCCCCATAAGCCCACCCCCAACAACACAGCTCAAGTGAGGTTGTATAATCCAAACTGCCATCAGCTAAGGATAGATTAATCAGAACACAATCATTTGTTTGCAGGGGACACTTGGATCAAACCATGATAAATAGGTATCACCATAGCATCTTCATACATGTGTCCTTGTACTTTTAATTCATTCATTCCCCCCCCCAAAGCTTTATTTGCTTTATTGCATTTCCATCTGCTGTAGTTATCTTCATGTTGCTGGGACAGAGCACCCAACCAAAAGCAGCTGATGGGAGGAAAGGATTTATTTTGGCTTACAGACTCAAGGGGAAGCTTCTTGATGGCAGGGAAAACATGGCAGGAGCAGAGGCTGGAAATCACCTCCTGGCCAAATTCAGGTGGACAACAGCGGCAGCAGAGTGTGCCCAACACTGGCAAGGGGAAGCCAACACCCATCAGCCCACCCCCAAAACCCACCTTGTCCAGGAGGCTCAAATTCCCAAGTTGCCACCAGCTGGGGACCTACCATTCAGAACACATGAGTTTATGGGGGACACCTAATTCAAACCACCACACAGGCAATGGCAACAAGACAATGAATTTTTTTCTTTTTGTTTGTTTGAAAAAGGTCTAACTCTAGCCAGGCTGGCCTGTAGCTCACTTTTCAGTCCAGGCCAGCCTCAAATTCATGGCAATCCTCCTATTTCAGCCTCCTGAGTGTAGGGGATTATAAACTTCAGCCACTGTGCCTGGCTCCATTCCTATTTTGATGTGTGTGTGTGTGTGTGTGTGTGTGTGTGTGTGTGTGTGTGTGTGTGTGTGTCTGTGTGTGTGTCTGTGTGTGTTGAATTTAATTAGGGTTGCTTGCATGAGTGTGGATAGGAGGTTATTTACTGGGGTATAAGCAACTTACCAGTGGCTACACCACTGAATGACTCTCTCTCCCAGCAACTATTGATGAATGTTGAGAGGCCCCATCTTGTGCAGAACTGCACTGCTAATACAAAAACATGGATGATCTTCAAACCATACATTGATTTTATTATGTATAATCTTAATGAACAATAGAACAAGCAATTGTTATATATTATAGGTATTTAAGTGTATAGAATGATGATGTCATTTACTGAATGGAGGTAAATAAAGGTGATCGAAGTTATAAGACATAAGCAGGCTTTTCCGTTCTCTAACCTCTAGTGAGGGCAGAGCCCAGAGGGTGTCAGAGACCAAAGAAGGGGACTGTTGAGCCCTTGCTTTGGGCTCAGGGAAACTATATGGGAGATAACGAAGGATCACTGGGATCCCATGGAAACACAGAGGCCTCTGGATTATGGTGGAGGAGCTTCAGATGAGCCCAGGGCTGGGTGCTCCAAGAGATGGCTTGGAGCACCACAGGGGCTGGAGAAGCTGGACATTCCTAGGCCAGGGCGCAGATTGAGTGAAGACGAGAGGAAAACAGAAGGTGAAAATGGCAGGTCAATAAGAAGATGGAGGGGAAAGAAAGGGAAGTGCAGGTCACATGGAAGTGGGGGATAGAGACTAGACTCATGAGATGAAATTTTTTCCTCCATCTGTACTCCTGGGACTCTAGGAAGGGCTGACATAGTCCTCTGGGATTTAGGGCAAGTACTTTGAGATCCAGTTCAGCCGTGGTGGGGAGCCAGATGGAGGCAAGATCTCCAACTTTCTGCTCGAGAAGTCTCGCGTGGTCATGCAGAATGAGAATGAGAGGAACTTCCACATCTACTACCAGGTGCAAGGAAGGGGTCATGGGGCTGGAGCCTCACCTCCACCCAAGGATGGGAGGAAGGAGCCAATGGGAAGGGCAGTATGTGGGGACCCATGATGGTGAGAGGGGGACATGCCACTGTGCATTGTGCATATGCTTTGTCCTTCCTCCAGCTTCTGGAGGGGGCCTCCCAGGAGCAGCGACAGAACCTGGGACTCATGACACCTGACTACTATTATTACCTCAATCAATCAGACACCTACAAGGTGGAAGGCACTGATGACCGGAATGATTTCAATGAGACCATGGTAAGTACCAACCACCACTCTAGCCCACAGCCAGTCCCTTGGCCCAGAGAGTTGCAGGCATCTACCAATGGTTACAGACAGTGGATGGAAAAAGTCAGATCAAGTGGCTGAGGTGATGGCTCAGTCAGTAAAGTGACTGATATGCTAGCTTGATGATCTGAGTTTCAGAGCCCCAGAACCCATATAAAATAGCCTGGGCCTGATGGCACTCACTTGTAATCTGGGGAGGCAGAGACAGATGGATCCCTGGGACTCTCTGATTAGCAAGCCTAGCCTACTCAGAGAGGTCCAGGCCTATAAGAGATCCTATCTCAGGAATAATGCCCACGGTTGACTTCTGCTTCCACATGTGCACATGTATGCACACAGGTAATATACACACACACTCACACACACACACACACACAAGATCAGGTATCTATATGTCTTGTCTCCTTGAGTCTGTGTTGTGGCCACAGAAGCCTGGCCCTGGGGACAGAGTAGAGACAGAAGCTCTGTCTCCACAGAATGCCATGCAGGTCATCGGGATCCCACCTAGTGTCCAGCAGCTGGTCCTGCAGCTTGTGGCAGGAATCTTGCACCTAGGAAACATCAGCTTCTGTGAAGAGGGGAACTATGCCCACGTGGAGAGTGTGGACCGTGAGTGTGGGTGCTGGGAAGGGATGAGTTAAGGCCTCTTATGTAAACTGTTTCCTCCCACTTCAGATCCCAGGAGGATAACATCAGAGTCACTGGGTAAGATGAGGGAGAAAGACTGGGGAGATTGCTCAGTGGTAAAGAGCTTGCCACGAAAAAATGAAGACCTGAGTTCAGATCCACAACATTTACATAAAATCTAAGCATGTTGGCACATGTCTAAAATCCCAGTGTTAGAGAGGCAGAGTCAGCAGGATCCCTGGATCTTGCTGGCTAGCCAGTCAAGCTGAACCAGAGAGCTCTAGGTTCAGTGAGAGAGTCTGTCTTTAAAAGGAAAAATAAGGTGGAGCTGTAGCAGGGTGAGCTGAGGATTAGAATTTAGATAATGCCCAGCAAAAATTCCAATGCACCCCAAAATTTAAGGAGTACCCAAATTTTTGTCTACAAAGTTAAAGAATTAAAATCATAGACCGCCAGATATTAAAGTGGGAGACTTTATTTAAGGGAACATGGGGAGTTACAGAGTTCTCCAGCCACCAGTGTGGGGAGAAAACGTGGAGAGGTTTTAACAGAATTTATGCTGTCCAGCTAAATAAGCAGGAAGGGGAAAGATCATGAGAAGGAGAGATTCAGGTGGAAGAGAAATCCAGCCCCTCACCAATGCTGTGGTGTTGGGCTGGGGAGACCTTACTGGGCCCTAGAGAGTCAGAGGTCCTTCTTCTAGGCCATGTGGGTGAGGAAGAGACAGAATTATCTGTTCAGTATTTCCTGCCCCAGGGGAGCAGGGAGACAGCTGGTTGGTCCTGACCAAACAGTTTTAGCACCGAGGTTTTGAGCTCTAGCTAGACACCTCCCATTCAAGGGGAGGGGGGTCTGTGGAGCTTGCCTAAGCTGTCACAGAGCCAGGCATGGTGGCACATGTCTTTAATACCAGCGCTCAGGAGGCAGAGGTAGGAGGATCCCTGTGCGTTTGAGGCCACCTTGAGACTATGATATGGGTATTGGGGTTCAGGAAAAAGTCCTTATACCCCAAATCCTGAGTGTATGTCTACTTTTAACCAAAGAATTGGATAAAATAAGCCTGAGAAAGATAATTACTAAGTTACATTTACTGAGGGAAGTACAAAACCAAGGGAAGGAAAATAGACACACCCACATGGTCTGAGAGCCCACGTGGTGGGCCTGAAAGGAACATGAAAACGGAGTTGGAAAGGAAAGAAAGTGTGCGGTGCTCCTGCCAAGAGTGAGGTGAGGGGGGTAAAGTCCATGTGGAAGGAAGGGGCAGAGGCGAGGGGGACTTACCTCAGAGGTTCAGAAATCTGAGCCGGGCAGGTCACCCTCCCCTGGTAAATGTGGGGAGACAACCGATTGGTCTGGGCTAGGGGCTGACTCAGGAAGTGGCCAGCCATGACGCCAAGTTCTGGGGTCTAAAGCTTGACCAACCACAATGCCAGTATTAGATTTGAATTCTAGAAAAGGAGAACCTCCCACCCAAGAGAGGGGCTTAGGCTGTTCATGGAAAAACAGGTTAGGCAAGAGAGAAGTCAGATCATCCTCTGATCTCTAGCAGAGTGAGCTGCTCAAAGACGTTCCTGCCTTCACAGTCAGGGTCGCAGTCTCCCTATCTGCCTCAACTACATAGTGAGTTCTAGGTCAGCTTGGGCTAAAGCAAGACCCTGCCTCAAAAGACAACAACAGCAAACAAAAAATAAAAAAATAAGGTGGAGAGTGACTGAGAAAGACACCTGATCTCTAGCTTCTACACACCCACATGCACCCACACACATATGAACATGCATACATACACACAAGACCACAAACCACACACATACACACTACCTAAGAGACGATAGGGGAAAGGGTGCCTGCATGTGTCTCAAGGGCATGACCGCCTGCTTCTTTTGCCCTGGCCTGGCAGTTCTGGCCTTTCCAGCCTACTTGCTGGGCATCAACAGTGAAAGATTGCAGGAGAAGTTGACCAGCCGAAAAATGGACAGCCGCTGGGGTGGGCGCAATGAGTCCATTGATGTGACCCTTAATGTGGAGCAAGCCACCTATACTCGAGACGCCCTTGCCAAAGGACTCTATGCTCGCCTCTTTGACTTCCTGGTGGAGGTGAGTGGGGATCGAGGCTTTTGGATGAGGGCTGGTGGGCCAGGTGGATGCCAAGCTTTGGGCTTGGTCTTGCCAAGTGAGGAAGACAGGGCTAACTTCATCTCATCAATTCCTAGGAAGGTGGGGAGCAGCTTTCAGCCTGGGCAACCTGTAGAGGAAGGACTGTTGATCTGGGGAGATTGCTTAGTATATAGAGTACTTGCTGAACAAGTACTGAGTGCTTGAGTTCAGATCCCTATAGCCCACATAAAGCCAGACAAGGTAGTGTAATACCAGCACACATTGGCAAAATGGGAGACGGAGACAGGAAAATCTTTAGAAGCTTATGATCCAGCTAACCTGGCAAAACAGTGAACACCAAGATACTGTGCCTCAAACAGGGCAGTACCTGATCACTCTGGCCTCCACACATGCACTGTGGCACACACACACACACACACACACACACACACACACACACACACACACACAGAGGCATGGGGATGGGAAGCGTGATGTGTCAAGGCCAGCGATCATCACAGTGGTCATGCCTGGTGCACACACTAGCCATCCCAGCATCAGAAGACTGGGACAGGAAATGGTGAGCACAAGGCCTTAGCTGCAGAGAGAGACTCTATCAGGAAGGAAAGAGGAAGGAGTGAGGAAGGGGGACTAGTAGTATTTTATGTACTTCAAATTTTTGAAACTTCAGAAAAATCCCTGTAAAAATTGAGCTGTAACTTAGTTATTGACATGAATAAGCTCTTGGGCTCCATCTCCAGCACCACATAAAAGAAAGGAAAAATTGACCAAAATGTATTGGCTAAGCATACCTAATCTGAAAATCCCAAATCCAAAATACTTCAAATTTCCCAATTTTTGGATACCAACATGAAACTACAAATGGAAAATCCCATCCCTGACTTCATGAATGGGATATAGACACACTAAAAATAGCACATAAAGTGCATATGAAATGTAAATTAATTTCACGCTTAAAATTGCTGAAGATAGCTCATGAATTTACTTATTTTGAGATGCTAGGAATAGATCTTAGGAACTAGCATATGCTAGACAAGCACTCTACCACTAAGCTACAACTTCATCCCCTAATATCATTATGAATTTATTTATTTATTTATTTTTAATTTTTTTTGGGGGGGTTCAAGGTAAGGTTTCACTGTAGCCCAGGCTGACCTGGAATTCACTATGTAGTCTCAGGGTGGCCTCGAACTCACAGTGATCCTCCTACCTCTGCCTCCCAAGTGCTGGGATTAAAGGCGTGTGCCACCACGCCCAGCTTATTTATTTATTTGAGACAGAATCTCATGTGGCCCAAGCTGGCTTCAAACATATATATGTGTGTGTGTGTGTGTGTGTGTGTGTGTGTGTGAGAGAGAGAGAGAGAGAGAGAGAGAGAGAGAGAGAGAGAGAGAGAGAGAATTACCTTGAATTTCTGATCTTCTTTTTTTCCATAATTATTGTAAATAATTAGATACACTGCATGAGTAAGTCTCATGGTGGTATCTCCATTTCCCTCCTCCCTGTTCCCACCCTGCTGGGGGTCTTCCTACATGGGCTTGCTGGACCAGTCCATGAGATAGGGGGTTATGGATTGTAACAGAGGTAGCCAGATTTTTTTCTCTCTCTTTCTCCCCCACTATGGTTCTTATACTCTTCCGCCCCCTCTTCTGCTCAGATCCCTGAGTCATGATGGGTGAGTTTTAGGTCTGCTTTACTGTTGTGGTCTTAAGACTCTCTGGATTTTGACTTTAGATTGTGTTGGGTATCCTCAGTGTCTGTCTCCATTATCCTTTTACAGGTTATCTGATTTTCTATGGAAGTAGGTCTCTTGCTCATCTCACCACTTCCTTGCAGGTTTCCTTTGGGCTCTGTCATAAATTAGGGGTGGTTCATCTCCTACCTGGGTTTCAGGTAACATCTCTGATCCTGTTGGTGGGATTGGGTTTGCTGGCTTCTGAAATATACAAACAGAATCTCCAACTGAGAGAGATCAGTATAGGTTAAATGAAACAAACCTTGTTAATCTGTCCAGATTCTAATGGGTACAGCCTTTCTGTAGATCTCTGATTAGTGGATGTTTCCCCTTGGAGCACAGGTTCTTGGTTCTCATTTGGGATTGCCATGTGTTGTCCCAGGTCCAGTTAAGGGTTACCTGCCTCTGAATGAATCTCTTAGTCAATTAACAAGCCATTGATTGCCCACCCAGGTTTAGTGTAACTGTTGCATGGGTGAGCACTTCCTCTTTTACTTTTTGACAATTTTATACATATACATGTTGTATTTTGATTAGAATCCCCTCCCATTACTTTCCTTTGTCCGCCCGTCCCTTTCACAGAACCCTTTCTGATGTCCAACTAGTTCCTCTTCTGTTTTGATGTCATTTTTGCTCCATTCCCTCATCCATGACAACATGTTGACAGGTCCAAAATTATACAGGTCTTGTGCAGGTAACAACAGCTGCTGTGAAGTCATAAATGCAATGACCACTTTGTGTCTGGAAGACAGTATTACAAAGCACTCCTCCCCATCTTTATTCTTGGATTCTTTCCACCACCTCTTCCACAATGATCCATGAGCCTTGAAGGGTGTGATAGAGATGCCTCATTTAGTGCTGAGTACTCAAGATAATCTCAGCTATTTTGTGAGTTTGGGTCTCCCCAGTAACCAGCAAGCACCATCACTGACCAAAAGTGAGAGCAGCATTAATATATGGGTGTAAATATTGAGAGGACTTATTTATTTTTAAGACATGGTCTCATTCTTCAGTGCACGCTTACCTGGAATTCACTATGTAGGTCAGGCTTGCCTCAAACACATAGCAATCCTCCTGCCTCAACCTCCTAAGTACTGAGGTTGCTGGTGTGACTCACCATGCCTAACTATTAATCCATTTTAGAAATGAGAGCACAAAGAGTCACAGCGAGACTAGGTGGCAGATTGACTCGAATCAAGAACTACAAACATCAAACCCATGGGTTTCTTGGATGGAGGCAAGAGAAAATCTGGGGAAAAAGGACAGAGTTCATAAACTCGGCTTACAACATATCAAGAGAGTAATAGCATAAGGCTGGGGAGATGGTTCAGTCAGCAAAGCTCTTGCTGCACAAGCTTGAGGACCTGGTTCAGATCCCAACACTAGATAAGTGCTGAGCATGATGGTGTGTGCCTGTAATCCCGGTGTTTGGGAAGAAGAGACAGGCAGATAGATGCTAGCTGGCCAGGGAGAGTAGCCAAATCAATGAGCACCAGGTTCAGTGACACACTGTGTCAATAAATAAGGCGGACAGAGTGGCCGTGGCATTTATGTCCTCAGAGTGGCTGACGCTACCTACACAAGCCTGCTAATAAGAGCAGGAGAAGTGATGACATCGAAACAGAAAAGAGGCCAGGCGGGGTGGCACATGCCTTAGTCCCAGCACTCGGGAGGCAGAGGTAGGAGGACCACGTTGAGTTCGAGGCCAGCCTGAGACAACATAGTGAATTCCAGGTCAGCCTGGGCTAGAGCGAGACCTGACTGTAAGATATGAGACCACACAGACCACTCTGAAAGGAAGGAAAAAATTGAATCAGAGAGCTGCAGGCATTCTCATCAAAGCAGAGAAAATGCCGCCTGGGATGGTCAGATTTGGGATTGTAAGGGGAGGCGAGGCTGTAAGAGTCTATGGGCCAGTCACAGTCATGCAGGTCCCATAGGTCCCGGTGGGGGGACCCAGGTGGTCACATAGCTCTCAGCATTTGGGAAGGAATGTCCCTCCAGCCAAACAGAGATACAGCAGGGTGAGATTTTTCAAATCAGGCTTTATCTCTAACCCCTGTTGGGGTCTGGTTTCGATGTTGATACCTCTCTTGAAGCTCGCCATACCTGTTCTGGAATTTTTTTCAGGGGAAACTGAGGTCCTGCAGGGGGACTGTATTTTGGGGCCTGAGTTCTGACCTAACACCTACCTTGACAGACCAAAAAATAAAATAAATAAAATAAAATGACGGAGAGCAACCAACCAAGTAAGATGCCAGCCTTGGCCTCCGTCCACACACCTGAAAAAGTCAGGGCTCAGTAGTTAAGCGTGCTTGCTGAGGGCCTGGGGGGAAGGGTCACTGGTTAAAGGGGCTTGTTTGCAAAGGCTCCTGGCCCAGGTTCGAGTTCCAGTATCCACATAAAGCCAGATGCACAAAGTGGCACATGCATCTGGGGTTCCTTTGCAGTGGCATGCTTGCTTGCTGACTCTCTCGCTTCCCTTGCAAAAAAATATTTTTTTAAAAAAGCTGGGCATGGCCATGCATGTCTGTATGTAACCCCCGTCCACAGTGAGGCAGAGACCGGAGAATTCCTGGGGCTTACAGACCACCAAGCAGCTCTGGGTTGAAAGAAAGACTGTCTCAAGGAGAGACATGAATGCAAGACAAGAGAAGTTCTTCTGAAGTCCTCCTCTGGCCTCTGCACACAAGTGACACAAGTGCACGGGCCATGTGCATCTGCACGCACATGTACACGTGCCACTCATCACACTCCACATCTCACACATGTGGGTCTTCGGGTTCCTTGGGGGGTCGCTGCGCTGCCCTGTTTATCCAAAGAGCTGGGTGGACAGAGTCGTGGGACATTGTATGTGAAGGGAAGAACTCTCAGGAGACAGTGTCAGTGAACAGCTTGTTTATTAGATCGGGGAAGGTTGCTTTTATGCAGGAGGAAGGAGAGGCAGGAGGACAAGAGGCAAGGGGATTGGTGGGGGCAGGGTGGCCTGCGGATGTCTCATTGGTATGTAGGGGCTTCTTTGCTGATATGGGTCAAGAGAGGATTGGTAAGGAGCAGTAACTTCCCAATGCCTGGTTTGCATAGTGGCGGAAGTTACGTGAGTTTAGGCCTATAACAGATGGTGGTGGCTGCAGAGGAGCTGTGACCCTATAAGGAGTTTCAAGGGCAGTAGATCACTAGTCTGTGAGGAAATGAAACCAAGCTTATCAGCATTCCCGCATGCCTGGAAGGGGGAGCGGCCCTGCTGCTCTTGGCTTCCATACAAGGCCACTAGGACTGGGCTTTTCAGCCTAAGTCCCGCATCCAGGGATTTGGACCAAGATTCTTGGAGTCAGGGCCTTTTTCATCTTCTTTCTCAGGACTACAGTTTATGTCTGATTGCCTGGATCCTGATTGCCGTCGCCTCCCAGCTCCAGCCCCAAGTGATGTCCAACACACACACACACACTACATCACACACACACACACACACACACACACACACACACACACACAAACACACACAAAGTGGTAACAGATGGCCTGGGTTCTACCACATGGCCACTGACCTACTGTCCCCACCTGCACCACAGGCCATCAACCGAGCTATGCAGAAGCCACAAGAAGAGTACAATATCGGTGTGCTAGACATCTACGGCTTTGAGATCTTTCAGGTTTGGTCCCTGGCCCCTCATCTCCCACCCACATCCTGTCCTTCCTGTCATTCTGGGCCAGCCCAGTGGCCAGGAGAGCCTCCACTTACAGACCAACCCTTTTCCTTCCTTGGCAGAAAAATGGCTTTGAGCAGTTCTGCATCAACTTTGTCAATGAAAAGCTGCAACAGATCTTCATCGAACTCACGCTAAAGGCAGAGCAGGTAGGCAGGGCAGCCAAACAGCCGTGGGCAGGACTCTCCACACATGCACCCTTCCTCGCCTCTCTGCTTACTGAGTTAGTCAGCTTTCTGTTAGTGTAATAAATACCTTATATAACCAGTTTATAAAAAAAAAAAAGGTATGCTTTGGCTTATGGCTTTGGAGATTCCGGTGCAAAATCAGATGGAGCTCTAGACCTCTGGTGCAGGTGCTGAGTGGTAACAGTGCTTAACCTGTGGTGGAGCAAAACCTCTTACCTAATAGAACGGGGTAAGGGAGAGAGGGAAAAAGAGAGAGTAGGCATGAAACTGCATGCCTCCAATACCAGCACTCAAGAAACCGAGGCAGTTTCACGCCAGTCTGGGCTGCCGAATGAGAATCTATCAAGAAAAAATTGAGGGGAGGAAAGAAGAAAGGAAGGGAAGGAAGAAGAGAAAGGAAAAGAAAGAGAGAGAGAGGGAGGGAGGGAGGGAAGAAGAAAGAAAAAACAATTATTTATTGGGCTCCTGCTGTGTGCCAGGCACTGTTTGGGATGTGGGAAAATAGCTAGGAACAAGACAAGCAAAATTCCTTGCAGAGAACTGGAGGTGTATACAGTTCCATAGTACAATCCTTGCCTGTCATGCTGAGTTCCATTCCCAGCACCTAAAAAAGAAAAAGTCCCTACTGATTTGACTCTGCCCCTTCCCTAACGCAGAGCCTGCAGGATTCCAGGACACATGCTTGTTTCGGAGCTGCTCCCAAACAGCATCAAGAAGACAATGGGGAAATGATACAACATGAATTTCTTAAAAAGGCAATATAGGGTCTTACTGAGCAGGTTACAGAGTGGGTGACTCCACCTGGATTCTGCTGCAACCCATGAAAGGCTTCATAAAGACACACCTCAAAGGGTTAATTTCCACCAGCTCCTGTTGGTATTTGGTCTGTGGGGATCAGAGTTGAGGGCATCATTCCTTGGGTCTTCCAGCATACACATTCACATGGGCTTTGTTGTTAGTCCTGAGGAAGGAGATGGGTGAGGAGAAGCACGCTGGTCATACATTCTTCATCCACTCTACTCCCTGAACCCTTTTCCACCCCCAGGAGGAGTATGTGCAGGAGGGCATCCGCTGGACCCCCATAGAGTACTTCAACAACAAAGTTGTGTGTGACCTCATCGAAAACAAGCTGGTAAGGACGAAGTTGGCTCGGGAAGGGTCTAACTGGCCCATGGAGGGGTTTCTGGTAGGTAGTTCCAGCTACCCTAGCCTGGTAGCCTAATATGCTCCAGCAGGCGACAGATACATGAGATAACCTCATCCACGGATTTTTTTCTGACCACTTGCTCTGCTTTCTTTTATTCACTAAACAAACAGTTCCCTAGGCAACCTTTTCAGGGTCAGGGGGATCAAAGTTGCTATATCTCACTGAGGATGGTGATGTATGCCTATAATCTCAGCACTTGGGAGGCTGAAGCAAGCATATAGCCGGTGTTCAAGGCCAGCCTGGTTTAGAGAGTGAGTTCAGGATAGCCTGGGCTACAGAATGAGAACCTGTTTCAAAACAAACAGAAGAGGTGGCAGATCCCCCACTAAGTGATCTCAGTGTGGGGAAGGAAAGAGGGCATGGACCCTATGGAGTCTATACTTCACTCTAGGTAACTCCCAAGCAGATACACAAGTATACCTAAGTACCCTACCACCACTTTTTGTGCTTACATTCAAGAATCTGCTCCCCACTCTCACCCAGTTCACTCAGTGCTGACCTTCAAGATGGGACAGGACCCATCTTGGTGAGCCTGGCCTCTGTTTGTCCCGCAGAGCCCCCCAGGCATCATGAGCGTGCTGGACGACGTGTGTGCAACAATGCATGCCACTGGTGGAGGAGCGGACCACACACTGTTGCAGAAGCTGCAGGCAGCAGTGGGCACCCATGAGCATTTCAATAGCTGGAGCTCCGGCTTTGTCATCCACCATTATGCAGGGAAAGTGAGTAGTGCCTCTAGCCAGGTGTGCACAGTGGGGACACCCGCTCTCAGATCCCAAGGGCCTCCAGATGGCAGACTTTCCACACCTAGGGCTTTCCCCTCCTCCAGGGTTCCCACTACTGACCAAAAAGGGCACTTGCCCAATGACTCCCAGAACTTTGCCAACAAATTCTCATACCCCTTCAGTCAGGGCTGTAGACAAGCACGGGCCTATGATCATGGCCAAAGCTTACCTAACTAAGACAGAACACCCTGTCCAATGAATGCTATATGTATTAGTCAGGGTTCTCTAGAGGAACAGAACCATAGCATGAATATGTATTATAAAGGGGATTTATTAGATTAGCTTACAGGATATGAGCTGTCTGCAGGCTGGAGAGGCTGAGAACCTGGTATCCACAAAGGATGGATGCCTCAACAGTCCCAATCTGGCCCTGAAAGCCTGGAAGATTCCTGGAGAGCCACTGGTCTTCAGTAGCTGGCATCTGATGTCCATGAAGGATAGCAGCACCAGGGTAGATGCACACATGGCAAGTATCACAGGTGGCCAGGAAAAGGCATGCATTTTCCTGTAATCCTGTAATATATATATATATATATATATATATATATATAGAGAGAGAGAGAGAGAGAGAGAGAGAGAGAGAGTTCATCAGCAGAAGGGCCACCCACTCTGGGGGAAAGCCTTTCTCCCTCCCTCAATCCTTCCTGGAAACAACCTCAGAGACCAGCTCAAGGCTTGTCTCTTACTTGATTCCTAATCTGATCATGTAACAATAAACTTTAACTGTCACACGAACTGTGACAACAGTCCACAGGGACCCTTCCTTATGCCTACAGGCACCCTACTGCCCAGAATGAGCTGTGACTTTTTAAACACAATACCCACCTCTAATCCCAAATTGAAAAATAAATCCCTGAGACACCCAGATGAATGTTGTAAACCAATAGCAATAAAAAAGGCCACCATAGACCCTACTCAAAGCTATAGGAATCTCCCTAAGACTCCTGCACCTCAACTCCTCCATCACCTCAACAGGAGCAGCAGACAGTTCCATGGGCCACCTCCTACCGATTTCTAAAAATCAGCCAGATCATGGATATTCCCCAGACAGGGCTGCAAGAGTGGGGAGCAGGACCATTGTGAGCCCTCATTTTAAATACTGACCCCAACTTACCACCTAGGGAAAGTCCCTCCCCTAGGCATCTAGAGTCAGGGCTTTAAACCCACACCCTGGCCTGGCATGATGACTGCAGACATTTATCATGCCAGCACTTGCCAGGTGGAAACAGGAGGATCAAGTGTTAAAGTCAGGGAAAGTGCTTTCCATGCAAGCATGAGGATCTGGGTTCAGATTCCCAGCACCCATATAAAAGCCAGGTGTGGTGGCACACATGTAATACTAGTGCTGGGGAGGTGAAGACAGGAAGATTCCTAGTACGTACTGGTCAGCTAGTCTAGCCGAAATGGTGAGCTCTAGGGTTAATGCAAGACCCTATCTCAAAAAATGTGAAGGAGAGTAAATGAGGAAGTCACTTTGGCCTGGCCTCCACATATGCATGTGCACATGTGCTCACACACACTCACAGACACCACACATGTGCACAAACAAAACAAGCTCAAGGTCATCCTCTGCTACACACAGAGTTCAAGACCACTCTGAGCTACATGAGACCTTGTCTGAAACAAATTTTTAAAATGAAGTACATCCATCCCGTGTGACACAGGGCTCCCAACCCCCTCACCTACTCAGAAGAGATAGCCAGTCTAATATAATTCAAAAATCGCCAGGGTTACAATGCCTTAACTGTAGCCCCCTACCTTCCAATTGGCCCATAACTTCCAGCTCTCCCTGCTTCTGAACCAAACTGCAGCCTTTCCCTCCCAAACTATAATCCCTTACCTCCTTGTCTCTGATCCCATTGGAAGACGCTGACTAACCCTCGGATCTCCCCAGGAGCTTGGACCCAAGCAGCATCTCCCAACTCAGTATTCTGAGTTGTAGATTCCTCTCACCCTGAGCAGGCCCCATGGGACCCCTGAACAGCTGACCTTCCACATACATATCCAAGTTTCCACCTCTCATTCCTCCCCACCTACATCATGTCTCCTTCCAGGTCTCCTATTGCGCCAGTGGCTTTTGCGAGAGGAACCGAGATGTTCTCTTCTCTGATCTTATAGAGCTGATGCACACCAGCGAACAGTGAGTGGTGCTGGGCATGGTGGCCTCCAGGCAGAACACCCCCATGGAAATGGAGGATTGGGTACCACTCCATCTTCCACTGAGCTCTGTCAAGCCATGGACTTGAGTGGAAGTGGATTTGTGACCAAGATATGGTTCTGACTTAAAACTCTAAAGGCTGGCTGGAGAAATGGCCCAGTGGTTAAAACACTTGCCTGAAAAGCCTAACGACCTGGTTTGATTCCCCATTACTCATGTAAAGCTAGATGCACAAAGTGGCACTTGCATCTGGAGTTCATCTGCAGCACCAAAGGCCCTTGGTGCCCATTCTCTCTGTCTCTCTTCTATTTTTCTCTGCTTGCAAATGCATAAATATATATTTAAAACTCCAAAGGCTTAGGTTGTAGCTCAGTGGTAAGCAATTGCCTAGAGTATATGAGGCTCTGGGTTCCCAGGACAGAAAAAAAAAGTAACTCCAAGTAAACTGTGGCATTCAAAAAAGGGGGAAGCTTTTAAAGGCAAAAAGGACCCAATTATGCATGGTGTCACGGACTTATCAGCCCAGCACTCCAGAGGCTACGTCAGGAGAATCCCAAATATGAGGCCAGCCAGAGCTACATAGTAAGAAACCCTGTCTAAAAAAAGGGGGGGAAACAATAACTACATGAGCATAATGGTGCACATTCAGGAGGTAGAGGCAGGAGGGTCAGGAGTCCAAGGTCATACTCATGTACATATCAAGTTTGAAGGCAGCCTTGACTTCATAAAACTGAAAGAAAGAAAGAAAGAAAGAAAGAAAGAAAGAAAGAAAGAAAGAAAGAAAGAAAGAAAGAAAGAAAGAAAGAAAGAAAGAAAGAGAGAGAGAGAGAGAGAGAGAAAGAAAGAAAGAAAGAAAGAAAGAGAGGGGGAGGGAGGGAGGGAGGGAGGGAGGAAGGAAGGAAGGAAGGAAGGAAGGAAGGAAGGAAGGAAGGAAGGAAGGAAGGAAGGAAGGAAGGAAGAGGGCTAGAGAGATGGCTTAGCAGTTAAGGCACTTGTCTGCAAAGTCCAACAACCCAGGCTCAATTTCCTAGTACCCACATAAAGCCAGATGCACATAGTGGCGCTTGCACCTGGAGTTCATTTGCAGTGGCTGGAGGCCCTGGCACTCACATTCTCTCTCTCTCTCTCTCTCTCTCTCTCTCTCTCTCTCTCTCTCTCTCTCTCTCTCTCTCTCTCCTTGTAAATAAATTTTAATAAATAAAAAAGAGAGAAGAAAGGAAGGAATGGAGGGAGGGAGGAAGGGAGGAAGGGAGAAAAGGAGGGAGGAGGAAAGAATGGAGATGAAAGAGAAATGGAGGAAGAAAGGAAGGAAGAAGAGAGAGAAAAGAATGAAAGGAAGGGGGCCTGAGGAGATAGCTCTGCGGATAAAGCACTTGCAGAGCAACTCTGAATACTTGGGTTCAAATCCCCAGACCCTAGATGCTATGGTGGGCTTCTATAATCCCAGTACACCTACATGAGAAGGGAGACAGTCAGGGGAATTTCCTGGAAGCACATGTGCGTGCCAAACTCACACAGAAGCATGTGCACGCATGCACACACTCACACCTCAAAATAAATAAAAACAACGAATAAATGGGCCAAAGGGGAGAAATGTAGGTAAGGTTCTTGAACATACTGTGCATTGTCTTGAAAACAAAAGACAGGAGCGGGCTTCTGCTCATTGGTGGATGTCATTCCTGAGAAAGCCCTCTGCCCAGATTACCATAATCTTAAAGAAAATGAGGGCTGGAGAAATGGCTCAGCAGTAAACAAGCTGCCTGCAAATCCTAAGGACCCAGGTTCTATTCCCCAGTATCCAAATGAAGCCAGATGCACAAGGTGACGCATTCATCCGAAGTTGTTTGCAGTGGCCAGAGGCCCTGGCATGTCCATTCTCTGCCCCCCATAAATAAATAAAATAAAAATTAAAAAACTAAATTTAAAAAGAAAAGAACATTAAAGATGGGCTAGGAAGGTGGACTAGGAAGGTTGCTCCGTGGTCAAATCACCTCCAGCTTCCAAGCCCAAGTTCAATTCTCATGCCACCCACATAAGCTGGATTTAAGAAGTGGTGCAAAGCATCTGGTATTGATCTGCAGCAGCAAGAGGCCCTGGCACACCCAACACACACACACACACACACACACACACACACACACACACACACACACATTTTAGGCATTTTGCTGTGAGTTCGAGGCCACACTGAGACTACATCTGAGACTATATATTGAATTCAAGGTCAGCCTGGGCTAGAGCGAGACCCTACCTCGAAAAAAAAAAAACAAACATATATGCCTGGCATGGTGGCGCATGCCTTTAATCCCAGCACTCGGGAGGCAGAGGTGGGAGGATCACCATGAGTTCAAGGCCACCCTGAGACTACAGAGTGAATTCCAGGTCAGCCTGGGCTAGAGTGAGACCCTACCTCGAAAAACCAATATATATATATATATATATATATATATATATATATATATATATATATATATATATATGAAGAGTAATTGAGGAAGACACCCAGCATTGAGCTCTGACTACTCCACTACATGCACGCCCTGCCCCCAACACATACATGTACCAACCTTTCCAATCTAACAAACATATACATGTGTATCCACACATACAAAAAAAAAGTACAGATAAATGGAGGAACCCAAAGGGCATAGATTAACTCTTCCAATCTCAGCTACCCACATTCAGAGGGAATCATATTTTGCATCATGATTCTGAGGTCGCCCTACCTCTGGGGGATGATTCCTAACCTCTCCTCTCTCCTGCCCAGACCCTTTCTCCGGATGCTCTTTCCTGAGAAGCTGGATGGAGACAAAAAAGGCCGCCCCAGCACTGCTGGCTCCAAGATCAAGGTGGGCCTGGGACCGGCTAAGAAGAGTGGACATGGCAAGGGCTGGGTCCTTTCCATCTCCCTGCCCAGTCTTCAGATTCTCTCCCTGTTCCAGTGACTGACTATCCCCTACCCCTGAGGTTTCTCCGTGTCTGTCGGTTGCACCCATTGGCTTGTAGTGTCTTCCTGCAGTTGAGGGTACAAGAAGCTGGGCCAGCTTCCTTGATCATTTGCCTTCCTTTCCTTCTCTCTCTTCCTTCCTTCTTTTCTTCCTTCCTTTCCTTCTCTTCCCTTCCTTTCTTCCCATCCCTCCCCTTCACTTTCCGTCCCTTCCTCCCCTTAGAAGGGCCGTCTGCAGGTACTTCTCACCCATGCCTTTTCTTCTGCTCAGAAACAAGCCAATGACCTCGTGGCCACACTGAAGAGGTGCACACCCCACTACATTCGCTGCATCAAGCCCAATGAGACCAAGCGACCTCAAGACTGGGAGGAGAGCAGGTGACACCCCACCCCAGCCAGGTCCAGCCACTGCTTGGATCCCCAGACTGAGCCTTAACTTCAGGGCAATCCCAGGCTGAAAAGCCCCCAGGACTCCAAAGTTGTAGATGGAACCAATCAAGACAGCCCAAACTCCAAAGATAATACCAGAATGACTATAAGATAATCTAGGAACTTGAACAGCCACATCCAGTTCCCCACACCCTAACTCCAGAAGTGATCCAGAACCAAGCACCAGTTGAGCCCAGAGCCCTCCCTCCAGGTGCCAGTCCAAAATCTGATTTCCAGGCTGAGCCTCCCCCCACCTAACCACCCTCTGAACTATCCCAAATTCAAGGCTGAGCTCCCCACACCCTACCCAGGCTTCAGAACTCACCCTCTGAACTACTCCAAGTTGAGTGAAAAGGATACACCTGGAATCCTAGTACACTGGAAGCAGCAGGATTGTTTGAGGCCATCATGAGCTACAGAGTGAGACCCTGGCTCTAAACAGATAGACAGATGCACTAACAGAATGATTGAATTACTGACTGATTGACTAACTGACTATAGATAAAAGATAGGTAGAAATAGATGGTAGATAGATAGATAGATAGATAGATAGATAGATAGATAGATAGATAGATAGATAGGCAGGCAGGCAAACTGCTCCCACACAAATCCAGGACCACCCTTGCTGTGTGTGGTCTGCCTTTTGCAGGCCCCACTCTCAGGAACTCAGTTCCCCTCCCCACAGGGTGAAGCACCAAGTGGAGTACCTGGGACTGAGGGAGAACATACGGGTGCGCAGGGCAGGCTTTGCCTACCGTCGCCAGTTCTCCAAATTCCTGCAAAGGTGAGGTATCCCAGCCCTCCACTTTGACCAACCCTGTGGTTAGGATGGCCTACCAGCAGGCCTGGTCCAAATGCTCCCACCTCTCTATGCCTCCTGCCTTCAGGTATGCTATTCTGACACCTGAGACATGGCCGCGATGGCATGGAGATGAACGTCAGGGTGTCCAGCACTTGCTCCGAGCTGTCAACATGGAGCCAGACCAGTATCAGATGGGGAGCACCAAGGTCTTTGTCAAGAACCCAGAGTCGGTGTGTATAAGGAGGGAGAAAGATTGGACCTTGGGTCCCTCACAACACATGTCATCTTGGACAGGCTTCCTCACATCTTCAAGTCTCAGTCTCCCCATAAGGAAGTGGGAAGAGTAAAAGGAAAAACAAATTTATAAAGCGAGAAAACAGGGCAAAAATAAAAAGGGGGAACACAGAAAAATTATGCTTTAATACCAGCACTCACGAGACTGAGGGAGCAGGATGACCATGAGGTTGAGGCCAGTATGGGGCTACAAAGTGAGTTCCAGGTCAGCCAGGGCTAGAGTGAGATCCTCAATAAAAGAAAACAAAAAACAATTATCAGGGCAGGGGGAAGTGGGTTAAAGGTGCTTGCTTGGAAGACCTGACAGCCCGAGTTGGATTCCTCAGTACCCAGGTAAGCCAGATGCACAAGGTGGTGCATACGTCTGGAGTTCATTTGCAGTGGCTGGAGGCCCTGGCATGCCCATACTCCCTTCTCTCTCTCATTTTCTCTCTCTCTCTCATTTTCTCTCTCTCTCTCTCTCTCTCTCTCTCTCTCTCTCTCTCTTGTTCTTTGCTTGCAAATAAATAAATTTTGGGGAAAAAATGATCAAGGGTGCCAGGTGTGTAATCCCAGCACTAGGGAGGCAGAGGTAGGAGGATCATAGTGAGTTTGAGGCCACCCTGAGACTGAATTCCAGGTCAGCCTGGGCTAGAGCAAGACCCTACCTCAAAAACAATCAGAGCCAGGCGTGGTGGCACACGCCTTTAATCCCAGCACTCAGGAGGCAGCGGTAGGAGGATCGCTGTGAGTTCAAGGCCACACTAAGACTCCATAGTGAATTCCAGGTCAGCCTGGACTAGAGCAAGACTCTACCTCAAAAAACCAAAAATAAATAAATAATATTAATTAATTAATTAATTTTTAAAAAACAAGGAATTAAGTTCATTTAATGGACTTGGAACAAATGCATTTATTTTGGGATGTGTCTAAGTTGACTTTTTTGCATGTGTATGTGTGGTATGCAAGTGCTATATATGCTTGTTGGTATGCATATGGGCATATGAATGTGTACAGATGAACATGTGTGGTCAACAGTCCTTCTTTTCTTGCTTCTTGTATTGCTTTCCACTTTAGTGTTGAGAGTGTCTCTCACTGAACTGGCTCACTGAGTCAGCCAGACAAGCTAGCCAGCAAGCCCCCAGCAATACTCCTGTCTCCATCACTGGGATTACAGGTGCATCCAACCATGCCCAACATTTTACATGAGTGCTGGAGATCTCAATTTAAGTCATGTTTGTGTGATAAACACTTTGCAGACATAGCCATCTCTCCAGCCATTGTTTATTGAGTTTGTTGGGGGAAGGAGCGGCTTTTTTTGGTCAATTTGGTTTGGATTTTTTTTTGTTGTTGTTGTTGTTGTTGTTGGGTTTTGGGGGTATTTTTGTTTTTGCTTTTCCAGGTAGGGTCTCATTCTAGCCCAGTCTGAGATCTAGAATTCACTCTATAGTCTCAGGCTGGTCTTGAACTCACTGTGATCCTCCTACCTCTGCATCCCAAATGCTGGGATTAGGGCATGTACCACCACACCTGGCCTGGTCTTGTTTTTTCAAAGGTTATTTTTTTCATTTTAAAATTTTTATTCATCTATTTGCATGTGTGTGTGTGTGTGTGTGTGTGTGTGTGTGTGTGTGTACATGTACATCAGAATCTCTGTTCAGGGTAAACAAATGCCCATTTGGCTTTATATGGATGGCTGGGGAATCAGAGCTGGAGGCTTTGCAAACAAGCACCTAAGCTAAGCCATCTCCCCAGTCCTTGATTTTGGGGTTTGTGGGGGTTTCTGTTTTTTGTTGTTTTGTTCTGTTCTGTTTTGCTTTGCTTTTATATATATATATTTGATATACATATATATTTTTTTATTCAAGGCAGGGTCTCACTCTAACCCAGGATGACCTGGTACTGACTCTGTAGCTCAGGCTGGCCTCAAACTCATAGTGATCCTCTTTCCTCAGCTTCCCAAGAACTGGAATTAAAGGCATAAGCTACAATACCAAGCTCCATGTTTTGTGTTTTGTGTTTGGTTTTTGTTTGTTTGTTTTATTTTTTAATTAAGTAGAAACTTTGAATGGACAAATCATGTGTTGGTCCCATTCCCCTCCTCCCTGCCCCCTCAGTGGGGTTACTGGTATTCACCATGGGGTTATAGGTTTTGAGTTGTGAGAGCAAGTCAGTCATTTTTTTGGGGGGGGCAATGCCACTGGATGCTCCTTCCCACCCTGTGGCTCTTACATTCTTTCCACCCCTCTTCTGCAATGTTCTGTAATGTGGGTCATAAATCTACTTTAGTGTTGAGCTCTCAGCAACTTCTGGATTTCTGCTTTGATATGTTTTGAGTGTCCTCAGTGACTGTCGCCACCACCCTGTTTTGTTTTGTTTTGTTTTTGAGACAGGATTTTAAAGCTGGTTTTGAACTTGGTATTTAGCTGAGGCTGGTCTTGAACTCTTGATCTTCTTGCCTCTACCTCCCAATGCTGGGATTACAGGCATCTGCTAGTTTAAGAGGCATCCCAGTTTAAGAGGGAAAATTGGATGCATAGATCCTGGGAAAACAGGCCATGTACAGATTGCAGGGACACATTTAAAAGCCAAGAAGCTTCACCACCAGAAGTTAGTGAAAGCCCAGGAAGGGTTCCTCCTGACACAAGAGGACTGAGAGTTCACCATCACCATGGCCTGCCTACAAAACAAGTCCTGTCTGCAGGGTTCTTAGCATGTGATACTTATGTATTTGACAGGCCCCTCTGGATAAAGTGCTAATTATTTTTTAAAACAAATGTTTAACTTCATTTTCAATAATATTTTCCATCACTACTAACAGCACTGTCCCTCTTAAATCAAAATTTCTACTTGAACTTGAATGTTTCTAAGATATATGTCTTATTCCAATCCACTACTGGTTTTTTTTTAATTGTGGTTTAGTTGTGTGTGTGTGTGTGTGTGTGTGTGTGTGTGTGTGTGTGTGTGTGTGTGTACCCATACACATGTGTATGTGTGCCATGGCATGAACATCCAGGTCAGAATATCAATCCTCACCTGGCAGGGTCTCTCTTGTTTGTTGCTAGCTGGCCCACAAGATTCCAGGATTCCCTTGGTGCCCTTTCCCCTCTTGTCTGTGGGCATACAGGGATTACAGACACAGACGCTATTGTGTCTGGTTTTACATGGTTCTGGGGACCCAAGTTCTGGTCACCAGGCTTGTGCAATAGCATTTTTAAACACTGAGCCATCTTGCCAGCTTTTTTTAAATTTATTTTACTTGTTTTTATCACTGGCCTGGAGCTCACTCTTTAGGCTGGCTTCAAATTTACAACCCTCCTGTCTCAACCTCCCAAGTGCTGGTATTATAGACGTGCTATGACATCCAGCTTTCTGGCTGTAATATTTTAACATTCAGTCAACTCCACTCCTTGATATGTCCACCTGTCTTTATTCTAGCAAACAGACATTTTAAACAGCATTTTCATCTTTCTTTACTTTAATACAACTTATTCTAACTCACCTGTGGGCCTAGACGCTTCAAGTCAAAACCTTTTCCCTATTTTTCCTGTTTCGTTTTGTACTGGGATTGAAACCAGAGCCTTGCATATACTTGACAAGAGCTCGACCACTTAATTGCATCCCCGGTCCTTTTCAGTCATTTTTTTCCACGTGTATGGTGAGAATGTATTCATGTACATGTGAATCCATGTGGAAGCCAGAGGACAACCTCGGGTGTTGTTCCCCACCACCGCCCTTTTCTTTTCAAAGCAAGGTTTCTCATCAGCCTGAAGTTCACCAAGTGGGCTAGACTGGCTAGCTAGCAAGCTCTAGGGAGCTGCCTGTTTCTGCCTCCCAGTACTGAGATCCCAGGTATGTACCACCATGCCTGGCTCTTTTCATGGGTTTTGGGACTCAAGTCCTTATGCCTGCAAACATCTCACCAACTGTGTTAGGTTCTGGACTCAAACTCAAATCCTTATGCCTACAAGGACTTCCCTGAGGCTCCCAACCCTCCTTGTTACTTATTAGATGGGATTATGCTGTTGCCCAGGCCAACCTCGAACTTGCAATACCCCTGCCCCAGACTCCTGAAGAGCTAAAATTAGCCACTCACTTTTTGAAACGTTCTCTGTCAGGGGCACAGTAGCTGGTCAGATTAGATACTGCACGTCCACATGATTGTCATTCACATCACCCTTCTGCACGGTAGAGTTTCATATTTTTTATTGGCTTCTTAAGATGCCCATTGGCTCTGATGCGCAATGGCTTCATCCACAGTGTGAGCTGCCACAGACCAGCTTGGCCAGAGTGCTGGGACCGCAGGATCAGGGCCTTGGAGAAGTGGGCAGGGAGTCGGCTGAGGGACAAACAGACTCAAGGAGAGTGGGTCTGAGTGTGATTTTACTGATCGTTTGTCAGAGTTATATACAGCTGATTATTGTAACACAGTATTTTTGTTTATACATGCAGTTACAGTTTCTTTGAATGATTAAACCAAGAATTTCATCAAGGTGCATGAGAATAGACAATAAAAAGCACAGATGATTATCATATAAATGGTTTTGACGCAAAACTGTAGTTAGTCAGGCCAGGCCTGACTTGGTGCCTGTTTTTAATTTAAACATTATGTAGTTTTCAGCAATTAAGAATTTGTTTTTAAAGTTTCTTTTGAAAGATTTGATTAGTATAGTTATCCTTAAACCAGCTCCCGAAGTATGCCCAAGTAGGTCTTGAAGATCCAGCTGACTGATAACTTTTATGTCATCTATCTTTAACATGTTGTAGCTGTCTTCTAAGGCCAGCCTTCTGTGTCTCAGACAGGAGACACCAGCGAGGCCTGGATCTAGACAGCCTCTGCATGAATGGCAGTGAATACCATGATATTCTTTTTTCCTTAATGTTAACCCATCTGTCACCCTGTATAAGGCAATGGAGCATCAGTGGGCTCAGCAAGTTTCCTTTAACTACCATTAAGACCATTTGGTCTTTTCCTATAACTCTCTCAGTTCTAGGAATCTTTCTCAATACTTTCCCTTAACAAGTAATTCTTCTTGTTGCAAGTCATCTAGGACTCTCCCCAAAAGTCCTTTAGCTGTTTTCAATCTCTCAATTGCTCGTGATAATGGGCGAGTGACTGAAGGAAAAACTTTAATTTTCATTTTCTCTTGGGAAACAAATCATCATAGTCTGTTCCCTGTTTTCGTGATGGTGGACTCAAGGAACTAGAAAGAAACAATGAGTTAGAGCCACGAGCAGATAGAATGAAGATCAGAGCGATAAGGGAGCCGCAGAGAACACAAAAGGCTTTGAGTGCTCAGCCTGTTCCAAAGGGCAGGCTTCCTTGAAGCAACTGCCTCAGTCTGCAATTTCTCACAGACTCCGTCAGAGTTGGTGTGACAGTGAGCAACAGCGATGGCAAAAGCCAGCAAGTAGGTGGCAGGGCTTAGACTTGAAGCCAGCAGAGCAAAGCCATGGTTATCATGCACAGGTATATGAGCCCCCATTGTGGGAGGGACTTTTCTCCGTTTTATATTTAACATTTTCATACAAGCATATAATGTATTTTGATTACGTTCATTCTCATTACCCTCTCATTACCCTCTCTTATCCTCCTCACACTTCCACTAAACCCCTTCTTGTTTCCAACTAAACCTCTTTCTTCTTTCATGTCTTTTTTCTGAGACTGAGTTAAATTGGGGTTGCTTATATTAGCATGAATAAGGTTACGTACTAGTGTATGGGCTATACCACTGCAGAACTACCCCTTCCCCGTTACCATTACCTCCATGATGAAATGTTGAAGGGCTGGATCGCGTGCGGGTAACTGCAGGTCTTGTGCCTTCATAAGTGTGATGTTCACGCCATGTCCAGAAGACCATTCCTCCCTATCCTCCAGCTCATACATCCGTTCCTCACCCTCTTCCATGATGTTCTCTGAACCCTGGAGAGGGTAGTTTAGATGTCCTTGTTTACAGGTGAGCACACAATGTTACTTACATTAAGGAGCTTCTATTTGTAGCATTAAAAAAAAGAGAGGGCTGAAGAGATGGCTTAGCGGTTAAGGCATTTGCCTGCAATGCAGAAGGACCCAAGTTCGATTCCCCCGTGCCCATATAAAGCCAGATGCACCAGAGGGCGTATGTGTCTGGAGTTTGTGCTGTGCCCATTATCTCCCCTCTCTCTCTCTCTCTCTCTCTCTCTCTCTCTCTCTCTCTCTCTCTCTCTCTCTCTCTCTCTCTCTCATAAATAAATAAAATATATTTTTTTAAAAAAAGAGAAAGGCCAGGTGTGATGTTCCACACCTTTAATCCCAGGACTCAGGAGGCAGAGGTAGGAGGATCACTTTGAGTTCAAGGAGAGCCTAGGAATACACAGTAAGTTCCAGTATTCCAGGGCTAGAGTAAGACCCTACCTCAAAAAAAATTTTGAGGGTCTCTTGTTGACTTTTCACCTCTCCTGAACTTCCAGGTCCTTGCTCTAAGCCCTGCCCACCTGGGCTGAGATGGAGGGTGGGATTCGACCCCTACTTCCACATGACCTCCCTACCATCTTTTACATGGCAGGAGCTCTCTGGACTTCTCTTTTTCCCTGAATAAATGCAATAATTTAACAAATAAAAAATTGACCACAGTGTTATAAATCTATAGAGAAGGGAGGTGTGAGCAGAAATGTATGGGTGAGGAGGATCCAGAGATCACAGGCCCCAGCCCCAGGTGTGATGCTAGGACCCACCAATCCTCCCTTCTCCCCAGCTTTTCCTCCTGGAAGAGATGCGAGAGCGTAAATTTGATGGCTTTGCCAGAACCATCCAGAAAGCCTGGCGGCATCATGTAGCAGCCCAAAAGTACGAGCAGATGCGAGAAGAAGGTGAGGGGCTTGGATAGGAGGCTCTGCCTGAGGACAGGAGGATGAAAGAGAGATGACCCCCCCACACACACACACATGTTTTCACAGCTTCTAACATCCTACTGAACAAGAAGGAACGCAGACGGAATAGTATCAATCGGAACTTTGTCGGGGATTACTTGGGGCTGGAGGAGCGGCCTGAGTTGCGACAGTTCCTGGCCAAAAGGGAGCGTGTGGACTTTGCAGACTCGGTCACCAAGTATGACCGCCGCTTCAAGGTAAGGCAGGAATAGGTGTTCACAGCTAAGTTCATCTGCTTGGCTGAGATATGTCTACAGGTTCAGATACCTGCCCTCTATACATCTCTCGTCACAGGCACACCCTCAATGGGTACAGACATGTCACTGCACAATATACACTCTATTATAGTAGATACACATATTCATTCACAAATCCCATCCTTGTAGCCCAGACACCCTTGTCCACATATATGACCTCCATAGATGCCTTAGTATAGGCATACCAGAACCAACTTAGACTCACACCAAAGCACAGGTTTCCAAGCCCAGAAACTTGCCCTGTTTCCATTTACATGGGTGGACATTCTCCCATTGCCTGGACACCCCACCAGTCTTAAATCTCATCTTTATCATCACCCAGGCATCTTTACCAGGCTGGAGTATCTCCACCTGACCACACATCACATGTATGTGCTTTATATGTGGCAGGTGGTCCATACACCCTTACCGAGAGTACTCTCACCACTCAACTCAGACAACATATCCCCAACTGTTTTCCTGTACAAACTCATATAATTCAAACACTCATGCTGATGACTTTTTCTCTCCTCGCTCTAGTTCTCTCTCTTCCTTTCCATCCCCCTCTATCCCCTCTCTCTCTTCCAGGCTGGCCTAGAACTCACAATTCTCCTGCCTCAGCTTCTAAGTGCTGGGATTACAAGTGTATGTCATAATGCCCAGCCTGTAGCCCATATAAATCATATCTACTCCCTGACTTGTACACTCTGAACCATTTCTTTAAATAAGCTAGGCTTAGGGTGTAGCTTGGCAGAGTGTGTACTTATTATCACTCAAAGTTCTGGATTCCATTCCCAGTACAAATGTATAGATACACACAGAAAGAACTGGCTGTGGTCACATGAACCAAGCATTGACATCTGAAGCATACATAGCAGGTGCTTTGTCTGCTCTGCACCTGTTCACTAGCTCAGACACTACTTTCTAATCAATATACCCTCCCTTTAATTCCTTCTGTCACTTATATGACTTAACTCACCTACCTTCACCTGGAGGGACCCCCAGTCACCTGACCTGCCAGCCCCAACCCTGGTGCCTAGGATTGATCTTCACAGGCCAAGGCTGTCCATATCCTGAACTCCAGTCACCAGCCTCAGCCCTGCCATCCCCACAGCCCATCAAACGGGACTTGATCCTGACCCCCAAGTGTGTGTATGTGATTGGACGAGAGAAGGTGAAGAAGGGCCCTGAGAAGGGCCAAGTTCGTGAAGTCTTGAAGAAGAAGCTTGAGATCCAGGCCCTGCAAGGGGTGTCCCTCAGGTAAGGCCAGACCCCTTCCTCTCCCAAATCATCCTCACCTCTGTGATCCTGAGCTATACTGGCACTTATTACACCATATTATCCTGGACAGTCTTACCTCCTGCTATGCCTGTAGGCTCATGATCTTCTATGTATTTTTTGTTTGTTCATTTATTTTGCATATGTGGTGGATGCATGTGTGTATGTGTGTTTATACACCTACAGGTGTATATGTGTATAGATACATATGTGTATGTGGAAGCCAAAGGGCAACCTTGGGTGTCATCCTCAGCTCCTTTTGGAAACAGGGTCTCCCATTGGCCTGGAGCTTAACAGGTAGGCTAAATTGGCTGGTCAGTAAACTCCAGGAGCCCTCCTCTCTCAGATCTGGGATTACAAGCCTGTGCTGCCGTGCCTGACATTTTTACATGTGCACTGGGGATCAAACTCATGTCCTCATGCTTGCAAGGCAAACACTTTACCCACTGAGCTCTCTGCAGCACCATCATGATCTTTATGTGTTAAAAGGTTCCGTCCCTAGACTCCTTTCTTCCTTTCCTTCCTCCCGTTTTTCCTGCTTCCTTTTCTTCTTTCCTTCCTACTTTCTTTCCTTTCTTCTTTTTATCTCTTCTTCCTTACTTGCTTCCTTTTTCCCTGTCTTTTATTCTTTCTGCAGGGTCTCCTTCTAGCCTAGATTGACACAGAACTCACTTTGTAGCCAGAGCTGGTCTGGAACTCACAGTGACCCTCCTACCTCAACCTCCCAAGATTGGGATTAAGGCCACCATGCCCACCTCCTAGACATTTTCTTTAGCAGAGGAGCCACTGGTAATTACACATGCTCTGGTAAACTCCTCCCCACACCGATGCTTATGCAGACAATCCAATTAAACTCAATGAGTCACACAAAACACCCACAAGGGAAACAAAAGACATAAAAACAAAATCGGGACTAGTTCAGTGAAAGAGGGATGGGGAGGAGGTCACGAGACGATGGGAGATAATGGCCAATATATATATATATATATATGTATGTATAAAGACTGTCAATAAAGGGGCTAATTTTAGCTCAGTGGTAGAGTGCTTGCCTAGCATGTGCTAAAGTTCAATCCCCAGTGCCTCCAAAAGTTTATCAAAAAAATGTTCAAAAGAATAAAAAGGGCTGGAGAGATGGCTCAGCGGTTAAGGCACTTGCCTCCAGTGCCCAAGGCCCCGGGGTTCAATTCCCCAGGACCCACCTAAACCAGACCCACAAGGTGGTGGCCCTGGTGCGTGCTCTCTCGCTCTCTCGCTCTCGCTCTCTCTCGCGCTCTCTCTCTCTCTCTCTCTGCTTGAAAATGAATAAATAAAATATTTTTTAAATAAATTAATTAATTAAAAGGGGGCCTGGTTGAAGGTATTCACGTGTGAAGCCTGGTGGCCTGAGGTCAATTCCCAAAGCTGGCCCAAGTGTCTCTGTCCATTTGCAGCAGGAAGAGGGGCGCCCTTGTGGCCCCCACGCACGCACAGAAACACGCATGTAAAGAAGTAATGCTAAACACAACCAAGCAGGTTCTGTCCCCCTTACTGTGTCGCCCGGCCCTTCCCGTCACGGCCTCCCTGTCCCCTCCCGCCTTCCCCAGCACTCGCCAGGACGACTTCTTGATCCTCCGGGAAGCCTCGGCAGACATCTTCCTGGAAAGCGTCTTCAAGACGGAGTTCCTCAGCCTGCTGTGCCGGCGCTTCGAGGAGGCGGCGCGGAGGCCCCTGCCCCTGGCCTTCAGCGACGCGTACGGCGGGGCGGGTCTGCGGAGGGCGAGGCGGGGGGGGGGGCCTCGGCCGCCGACAGCCGCCCCTTCCTCCCGCCAGGCTGCAGTTCCGCGTGAAGAGGGACGGCTGGGGGGGAGGCGGCACGCGCAGCGTCACCTTCGCCCGGGGCTCCCGAGACGCGGCCGAGCTGAAGGCCGCGGGCCGCGGGCTCACCGTCAGCGTGCGGGACGGGCTGCCCAAGGGCTCCCGTGAGTCGCGTGGAGGGGCTGCCGAGGGAGGCCCGGGCCTGGCAGAGACGCGGGGACTCCGGGGACTGGGACACGACCCGCGAGTGGAAGGGAGCGTGGCGGCCCGAGAAACAGCCCTAGAGCCGCCCTCGAAAGGAGGCTCGTCTGGCTGGGGCCGGAGGGTGGGGACAAAACGGAAGAGCCCGCGGGGTGTGTCTCGAATGGAGCCAGAGTGGAGGGGATCTGCAGGCAGACCTCTGCCTTTTTCCCCCTCTAGAGCCGACAAGGAAGGGAAAACCCCGAAGGTCAGCCCCGGCCCCCACCAGGGCTGCCCCTGGGCGACCCAGAGGTGAGGACATTCCCCTCGCTTGGCGTCTTCCTTGGCTCCTTGCGGACCCCAGGGTCTAAGCCAGGCCCAAGACTTAACAAGCACGGTGGCTCTCTGCTCTGTCCGGATGTCACCGTAGCTCCCCATCTTCTACGAGATACGAGCTAAGTTCTATTGGGTTGAAGCTCTTTAAGATCCCACTTTACCTAGCCTCTGACCTCTCCTCCTCTCGCATTCTGTAGTCCTATGGTGCAAACTACAGTTTATTTTACTGATTTACCAATTTTACTCTTACTTTCGAGTCTTTCCTTACACTGTCCCTCAAACGTTCACACTCAAACGCTTGTTTATCTTTCCTCCAATACCTATTTTCAAATGCCCTTCTACATCATCCCTTATAAGGCCGCCTTCTAGGTCCTTCTATCTCCCTCAGAACTTGTCCTTACCTCGCAGGGTTAAGAGTCGCTGCCTCTTCCTTCAGACTTGGATTAAGTCCTCAAATATATCCACTCCCTGTTAAATATCTCCACCTTTGCTTCCACCATAGGCCTAGACCGGGATGGGGTACCTTCTTCTACCCGAGGGGGGCCCTTGCCCCTGGAGATCCCATCTGAAAGGAGTTCCAAGAAGCCTCCCTGGCGCCCTCCGCCCTCAACTCTGGGGGCTAGCAGACGTCCCAGGCCACGGCCACCCTCAGAACATAACACAGAATTCCTCCATGTGCCTGACCAGGGTGTTGCAGGGTAGGTGACGGATGGAGGCCCCAGGAGGTGGGCAGGGGGTAGGGGAATACCTAGGGATGTGCCTTGTCTCCTACAGAATACAGAGGAAGCGAAGTGTAGGGCAGAGACCTGTGCCTGGTGTGGGCCGGCCGAAGCCCCAGCCACGAACACATGGCCCCAGATGCCGGGCGCTGTACCAGTATGTAGGCCAGGATGTGGACGAGCTGAGCTTCAACGTGAATGAGGTCATTGAGATCCTCATGGAAGGTGTGTATCTCAGGGCAGAGGTTGAGAGTGGGGAGTGGTCAGAGCCCTGACACCACCAGTCAGCCTCCCATTACCTCCTAGACGCCTCATCCTCAGAAGAGAGCCAACGAGCTGGGGAGATAACTCAGTGGATAAAACACTTGCAGCACAAGCGTGAGGATCTGAGTTCCAATCCCCAGATCCCATGTAAAACCAGACGTTGTAGCAAGCAACTGTAACCCTATCATGCATACAGAGAGATGAGAGGCAGAGACAGGAGAGAGAATCTCATAGATTACAGGCCAGCTGGCCTGGTGAACAACCAGGGAGATTTTGCCTCAACCAAAGGTGAAAAGGTAGAACTGACACCCAAAGTTGTCATCCGAGTTCCACACGTGTGCTGTGGCACATGCATGCCACACTCACGCACATGACAAAAATAAAAAGAACAGAGACAGGCACCTTGCACTCCTACCAGGAGATCACATCTGAAAGGAGTTCCGAGAAGCGTCCCTGGGGCCTCCCATCCTCAACTCTGGGGGCTAGCAGATGTCCCCAGGCATAGCCGCCCTCAGAACATAACACAGAATCCCTCCATGTGCCTGACCAGGGTGTTGCAGGGTAGGTGACGGATGGAAGCCCCAGGAGGTGGGCAGGGGGTAGGGATGTGCTCCTCCTTTGGCCAGGTAGTCCTCATACCCACTATCTAAGCCTCAAATTCATAATCCTCTTGCCTTAGCCTCCTGAGTAGATGGCAGACATCCTATATTCAGCTATCGCCTCGTTTTCCTCTTGTCAAATAGATGGCTCATAGTGGAACCAACATCATAATTCCCTTGTGAGTAGGAAAGCTAAATCTGGGTGGTCCGAGCCAAGTCCTACTATGGTCACCTGGGCCGCCCTCAAAAGGGCTGAGCCTCATGGAGGTAGTGGAAACCTGGTGACTCTTGGCTTCACTGAAGGGGTCAGCAAAAGGAGTCTGTAAGAATGAGTGGATGAGGGAAGAATGAAAGCAAGTGGTCTAGGGCTGGAGAGATGGCTCAGCGGCTAAGGCACTTGCCTCTAGTGCCTAAGCCCCCGGGTTCAATTCCCCAGGTCCCACATAAGCCAGACCCACAAGGTGGTGGCCCTGGTGCTTTCTCTCTCTCTCTCTCTCTCTCTCTCTCTCTCTCTCTCTCTCTCTCTCTCTCTCTCTCTCTGCTTGAAAATGAATAAATAAAATATTAAAAAAAAGAAAGCAAGTGGTCTAGAAAGTGACAAAGGACTGGGAACGTATAGCTCAGTAGTATTTGCCAGATAGATGGATGATGCATAGATGCATAGATGGATACATCCATCCATCCATACATACAATCTGTGTGTAAGTCAGTGGTTAGAAAAGACCATTTTGTCCCTCTGTTACTCTTTCCTTCCATATGCTGGCAGTTCTCTTTTCAGCCTCTGTCTTGAGCTAAGCCAAGAAATAGAAATAGAGCTGAGGGGATCGCTCAGTGGTTAAAGTAATTGCTTGCAAAGCCTGCTATCCCAGGTTCAATTTCCCCATCACCCATGTAAGTCAGACACAAAGAGTGACTCAAGCATCTGGTGTTCCTTTGCAGCGACAAGATACCCTGGTGTGCCTATACACCCACATAGATATATATAAACATACACACATTTTAAAGTGAAAAATAGAGATAATGAACTGGGGATGTAGCTCAGTCAGCAGAGTGCTTGCCTAGCACACACTGAGTCCTGGGTCTAATCCCCAGCACCACATTAAACCTGTGATCTCAGCACTCAGGAAGTAGAGGCAGGAGGATCAGGAGTTCAAGGTGATCCTCTGCTACACAGTTGCATACCTTTAACCCCAACATTTGGGAGGCTGAGATAGGAGGATTGCCATGAATTCAAGGCCATCCTGGGCTACTAAGTGAGGCCTTGCCTCAAAAATAAAATAAAATAAAATAGGCTAGTCTGGGCAACTTAACAAGATCCTGTCTCAAAAAGGGACTTAAGCAAAAGGCTAGTGATGCAGATCAGTGGCAGAAAAAGTGTCTGGCATTGTGTCCAGTCCCCATCACCACACTTGTACACATATAAAAATGAGCATGGTGACTCATACCTGTAATCCTAGCACTTGGGAGGCAAGAGGATCAGGAGTTCAAGGCCAGCCTCAGCTATGTAGAGAATTTGGTATCAGGCTGGGTTAAAAGAGATCCTGTCTCAATAAAACTAAGAAAAACAAAGAAAAGTAACTAGATGAATAATAAGCACAAAATGGGGGCATGCAGAGTTTTTCTCAAGAGTACACTAAATCCCTCAAGCTCTTCTCTCCCACAGATTCCTCAGGTTGGTGGAAGGGCCGTCTGCATGGCCAAGAGGGTCTCTTCCCAGGAAACTACGTGGAGAAAATCTGAACTGGGAGCCTGGAATCACCCTTCCGCTACCCTGCCTGTCTGCCAGGGAGCCAGGCCTCCCAATGAGAACAGCAATTACTTCATCGGCATTGGCCACAATTCCAGGCCTGTGGCCTCTAGGCCAGTGGAGGCCCTGGGTGTGGGGCTCGCTGCTACAGCACCCCCTGCCAGTCTGTGGCCTCCACCGATTGCACTTGCTGTCCAAGTCTCGTTTCTTTGTGTGTGCCAAGCAGGATTTGCTGCAGAACCTACCTCCCAGCTTTGTTGTGTGTACGAAATGAATCCTACCATGCCCAGAGGGCAAAGTGCTGGGCACAATCTGGGGTTAGGAGGCCTTGACAAGTATGATTTTCCTCCTTTCATCACTGAGGCAATAAACGTGTGCCGAGTAAAAGTGGGGAATAAATTCCCGAGTGCCCACAGTATGAACGATGCTCTCACAACCTGCGAAGAGAGCAGGAAAGACTACAGTAGTGGGAAGGTTTGCATGTGTGTGTGTGGCATGCCTGCATATATGTTTGCACATTTGTGGATGCACAAGTGTGTGCATGTGTGTGGAGGGCAGAGGACGACCTCAGGAGTCCTCCTCAGGTATGCCGTCTACTTCGTGACATAGGGTCTCTCATTGGCTTGGAGCCCATCAATTAAGCTAGACTGGCTAGCCAGTGGAATCCAGAGATCTGCCTATCTTAGATCACCTCTCTAGAGCTGGGATTACAGGCACACCACCATGCCTAGCCTTTTTTTAAACTGTTTATTGACAGCTTCCATAATTATACACAATAACCCATAATAATTCCCTCCTCCAGCCCTACTTTCCCCCTCTTGAATACACCCACCATCATATCCCCCATTCTCAATTAGGCTCTCTTTTATTTTGATGTCATCATCTCTTCCTCTGATTATGAAGGTCTTGTGTAGTAGTGTGAGGCACTTCAAGGTCATGAATATTGAGGCCATTTTGTGTCGGGAATCTCTCGACCCTTCCTACCTTCCTACCCTTCCTTTGGCTCCTACAATCTTTCTGCCACCTCTTCCACAATGGACCCTAAGCCTTGAAAGGCATGACAGAGATGTCTCAATGCTGAACTTCTTCTGTCACTTCTTCTCAGCACTTTGGTGCTGATGGTTACCATCACCAGAAAAGAGAAGCTTCTCTAGCCATAAGTGAGAATAGCATTAATAAATGGGTATACACATTTTTATAAGTGCTTATAAGGCAGTTTGACAAACATAAAATATGCATTTAGCGGGCTCATGACCTCTCCTGTATAGGTCTTTGACTAGATCTTCAGTACCAGGCATGTATTCCCTCCCATGGAATTAACATGGAATTTGTTAGCCCCATAAAACAGACACGCAACAATTGGCACATTTAGCCTGACTGGCCAATATTAAGGCTTGTGAAGTCCACTATTGTTGACCACGATTGAGGACTTCTCTCTCTCAAAGGGATGCATGCAGCTGTAGCTTTTTCCAGCTTTTGGTCAGCTGGTTAGAAGGGAGGAGGTTTCCAGCTCAGCTCCAGCTTGATGACCTGCAGCCCAATTATGTGGGGTCTTCAGAAATAGGGCCTTACAAAACCAAAAAAAAAAAAAGCCGGCGTGGTGGCGCACTTGGGAGGCAGAGGTAGCAGGATCACCGTGAGTTCAAGGCCACCCTGAGACTACATAGTGAATTCCAGGTCAGCCCAGACTAGAGCGAGACCCTACCTTGAAAAAAAAATAGAAAGAAATAGGGCCTTACCATTTCCTTCTGGTGGGCAACCAAGAACCTTGGCAATGGCTTGGAGTCCTCCAGAACCTCCCTGGAAAGTATCCCATCCCTTTCACTGAAATTTGTCTACTAACAATCTATAGCTTCTAGGTGTGCCATTATCCAAAGAAGGAGGAGTTTCCCTATGGATTATTCTTAACCTCATATTTTGATTAACCCTCCTCCCACCCTTCCTTCCCTTGACCCCATTTAGACCATTGTACCCCCAGTAATCTAAGTCTCCCATCTCCTCCCTCCCTTACAGCCCTTTTCTATGTTCCTGGCCTCTTCTATTGACTTTCTCCAATTCACATGCAAATCTCCATTTTTGTAGCTAGGATCTGCATGTGAGAGAGAATGTGTGCATAGCTATCATTTTAACATGGGCTCTGGGGATGAAACTCAGGTCCTTGTGCTTGTGAGGTAAGCACCTTAGCAACTGAGCTATCACCCCAGACCAAGACCCCAAATATTCTGGTCCTGAATTCCTGGTTTCAAGTGATCCTCATGACCGTCCAGAGTAGATGCATGAGAATATACTCAGTTAATGCTCCCGTTTTACAGATAGAAAAACTAGAGGATCAGAGAGGTTCAGCCACTCACCCAAGATTTCAAAAAACTAACCCTTGCATTCACGTAAGCTTCCCTACCACATATTGAATTTATCCCACCTTCTTTTCTGACACTGCATCCCAAATCATTACATTATTTCTGTCAACCTCAAATCTGCAACACCTCAAGTCCAAGTCCATCTGTGACGTGAGACAATACTAGGGAAGAAGACTGATCCACAATGGCAGGAAGTTGTGCCAAACACTGGCAGGGGAAGCTGGCTTATAACACCATAAGCCCGCACCCAGCAACACAGCTCCAGTAAAATTCTAATTCCCAAACTGCCATCAGCTGAGGATCTATCACTGAGAACACATTCATTTGTTTGTGGGGGACACCTGGCTCAAACCATGACACAGGGTAACATCAAAATCTGTAGCTCCAAGTCTAACAACTAACCAGTGACAAGTCTCCAAGTCAATAATTCTAGCCAGTGTTGGGTGTCTGGAGTTCCAATTCCATCCCGCCAACTAGGCTACTCATAGTCCTGGAAAACGTCATCTGGTGCCAGCAGCTCTCCTGGCATCTCCACTGCAACCCACAGTTCATCCTTGTGGCTCCATCTGGCCTCCACACATGTAATCCACTAAGCCTGCTTCACACTGACATGGCATTTCCAAAAAACAAAACCGTGTTGCACATCCACTGACTCTCTCTTTTCTACATTTGTTATATTCCATAGTGCCAGGGTGGCTACCAACTTGTTGATCCAGAGGGGAACAAAGACTGTTGCAGTCAGCTTTCTAGTTGCTGCGCAGGAAGAACCCAAGCAAAAACGGCTTGTGGAGGAATGGGTTTATTTGGCTTACGGACTCGAGGGGAGACTCCATTCTGGCAGGGAAAATGATGGCATGAGCAGAGGGCTGGACATCACCTCCGCCACAGCACTGCAAACAGCGGCAGGAAGGTGTGCCAAACACTGGCAAGGGGAAGCTGGCTTATAACCCCCATAAGCCCACCCCCAACAACACAGCTTCATCGAGGTTGTAAAACCCAAACTGCCATCAGATGAGGATCGATCTATCAGAACACATTCAATTGTTTGTGGGGGACACCTGGATCAAACCATGACAGTCCGCCCCTGGCCCCCACAAACTAATAATCATACATGATGTAAATACAATG
>PVHP010014370.1:19519-39379 GCA_004024765.1 Zapus hudsonius | reverse complement strand
GAGAGAGAGAGAGAGAGAGAGAGAGAGAGAGAGAGAGAGAGAGAGAGAGAGAGAGAGAATGGACACACCAGGGCTCTAGGCACTGCAAATGAACCCCAGATGCATGCATTACTTTGTGCATCTGCCTTTATGTGGGCACTGAGGATCAAATTTCAGGTTGTTAGGCTCTGCAGGTAAGTGCCTTAACTACTGAGCCATCTCTCCAGCCCTATTTCCCCTTTCTATGCACTGAGAAAGCAAAAAAAAAAAAAGATATTTACAAAACCATTACTTTGCATGCTAACTGGAAAAAAAAATTACAAAAAGGTTTGTTCTTGCTGGGCGTGGTGGTGCTCATCTTTAATCCCAGCACTCGGGAGGCAGAGGTAGGAGGATTGCCGTGAGTTCGAGGCCACCCTGAGACTACAGAGGGAATTCCAGGTCAGCCTGGGCTAGAGCGACACCCTATCTCGAAAAACCAAAAAAAAAAAAAAAAAAGGATTTGTTCTTGTTAAAAAAAAAAAAAGTGGCTTGAAGAACCAACCCATTTGTAACCACTTAAATATTGTTTGCAAAATTTAAGACAAAAACCCAACCCTTCATTACTTTTTTGTAAAATACCTTTTTCTTTTAATTTAGTAACAAATAATTTGAAAAAGATAAACAAGCGTGTATTTCTTGCCCTATGAGTATCTGATTCCAAACATCTGGCTACGTTGAAGGATTCAAGGTTCCCACATTCATCATGTGGAGGGTTTAGGGAAAATGCTTTCTTCTAGTCCACACAGCTGTCCCCAGAGGCAGCACATGCGGATCCATTAAGCTTTGCTGCATCGGGATCTGCAGCCACTCCCTGGGGGAGAGCCTCGTCAAAGGATGCTAAGGGTGATTTGTCTTCTTACAGCAGTGAAAACAGTTGCAGTAAGGCTGCAACAGTGCACGCACGTGCTGGCTGAGCTTAGCAAGTGGAGTGAACTTAACAGACCATGAACCACAGAATACTAACCTTGAACGCCAGTGTAAACAGAGAGAGCGTGTCCAAAGCCGTAAGGCACACCTCAGTGGCAATGTTGGCTTCCAACAGTGACTGGTGCAGCACGTCCGCGTCCGAGTAGCCATAGCCTGTGTGGATTGACACACGGTCACTGTCCAGTGGCTCAGAACACGAGGCTGGCGGGCTGGGCCAGGCGCAGTCAACTTTTGATTATTTACTGAAGACCCTTTACTGGGGCCTTGTCTCAGTTTTGCCTTTAGTGGGGAGGTGGTATTGATAATGTTTCATTTCATGACGAGTCTTTTCAGCTCTGGAAGGGCAATGACAGCAGCAAACACCTACTGTGTGGTTGCTGGGTGCCAGCCACAATTCTGGAAACGTCATGCCCAGTAGCTCAGCCCTTCAAGAGCCCTGTGAGGTATGTTCCTTATTAAGCTCTTCTTGCAGATAAGGAAAGAGGCACAGAAAAAAAAAAAAACAAAACAAGCTAAAAGCTTGACTAAAGTCATGAGGAAGAAAAACCAAGGGGCCAGGACTCCCACCCATTAAGGCAAGGGTTAAGTCAATGACTGCAGCTGTGAGAAGAGAGGGACTGAGGGAGCTTCCCAAGCTTCCCTCACAGAGGCACAGGGGAGCCTGACATCAGGCTGCTGGCAGCTTATTCCCAGTGTCACCATGGGGTGACTCTGGGCAAGGGACTTGACTTCTTTATACGCCAGTTTCCTCATCTGGAGAAGGGGATGATAAGGGCATGTACCTCAAAGGGTCAAGGTGAGGAGTGCTGTTAGTGTCGCGCCATGACACCAGGGTTTGTACGTATCGGTAGAAGCTGGAGGGATAACCAAAAGCTGACTGCGCCGTGAATATTCTACTTGCTTTAATCAAAAGCATAAAAGCCAGTACATCCGAAAGGAATGCTTAAGAAAGGGAAAGACTTGAAGAATCGGTTATGCAAATGGAGCTTAATCATAAGTACTTTAAATATAAACTGAAATCTTTTACAGAGGTTGCAAAATCAACTTAGTACTGATATAAATGCAGTCCGACACACAGTTGGGTATTAAAGTACGCAGTGGTGTGCATTAGCAGAAATCCATGGAGGATGGAAAGATGTTGTAGTCGTGATCCAGATGAATCAGAAAGATGCACTGGAAGATGACAGCATGGAATGTCTTTCTCCAAGGAGTGAGAAAGAAACAGTAAATGGTACTTTTCTTAATACTCCAGAGAGGAAGACGTTGGCATACAGAACAGGAAAATGGAACACAGAAACCCTAGTAAATCTTAGAGATTAGGAATGGGAGCAAGTGAAGACCTATCCTCCAAATCCCTATGTAGGTCACCGCATCAAGGTGGTGCGTGCTACAGGAGAAGTACCTAGCCTGGCATCTTTCAGATAAATAAATGTTTGAATTATAAACAGTTTATAAAACACTATGTGCATTTATCCAGCTTCGCTTTGAACAGGTGGTCCTGAGGTGTCATATTTGTAGATGGACGGCTGTCGCTCTGTAACAGGGCCTCTTTCCTCTCTGTAATGAAGTCATAGAATCCAGTTGGCACTGTGTTATTCCTATCTGTGTTATTCCTATGCCTTCTTGTTTGTTTGGGGGTAAGGGATCTCCCAGAGGAAAAAAGATGACTCTGGGCTACTAAGAGTAATACCAGTGCATTCCATTAATAGGTGGGGATCTGGAGAGATACGAACACAGTGAAAGAGGAAAACATAGAGATTGGTGACTTCTGTTAAAGCCACGACAAACCATGGAAAGAGGAGCCCCTGAGCAAAGAAAAAACCAAGCAAAATCCCAACCCAAACCTGTGATGAGGCCAACTGAAAATACTCACACTGGCCAGAGGGAAACCTACGGAGGCAGCCGTTTACCCTGAATGAGTTTAGTCTGGGTCAGGTTTTAACAAGAACTTGGTTGGTTGATTATTTTACTGTCTTTCTCTGCCCAGAACAGCTTCTTTCTTTCTAGAAAGTCTATTGGCTAGCAATCCAGGTAACCATTGTAAATGAGAAGGCCTATACACTGAGGAATTCCATAGATTTACCTACTCCTGGATGAAAGATAAACAGTTGATCAGAATTTGGCAATCTGTTGTTTAATATATAGCCAATATGCTAAGGTTGTCATTTAATTATGTATACATGTATGGCAATGTGTTAATGGCAAAATTTCATTAATTTATTATGCCAATCACTATCCTATTTCCTGGGACCTCTGGCAGGGGCAGAGGGATGATGGGGAGGATAGTGAGGGTGGAGGCCAATATGAACAAGGTCTAATTACATACATTTAGGAAGCCATCATAATGAAACTCATTATTCCACATGCTCACTAAAAAGAATTTGAAAAAAAAAAAACAAAATTAAAACCTAAAGAAAAAAGAATAACTCAGATTCATGTAGCAACAGCCTGTCTTTTGTCTGAATCTAGAAGAAATGCTCCTTTCACCCTCAACCGGTCATGCTGGTCTTTAATTCTGGAGCCAGCATTAATTTTAGAAAACCTCACAAATAAATGTTGTCCTTGGTCACTGAGAGGGGATAGGGGTGTCTCGGGCCTCACAAAGATGTGTGTGAGAGAACACTTTAATCGATAGTTGCCATGTTATAGAAAAATGCAGGAAAATGAAACTGAATTATTAAATTCAAGAAAGTCATCTTCAGAGATGGAAGTTTCTTAAATCAAGGGCCAGTAACTTCCTGAGCAGATTCTAAGGGAGGCAGGTAAGGAGTGAGGTGTGAGCACCCTGAGGACCACTAGGTGGCAGTGGTTCCTTACAGCACTGCATGCATTCTCTCCACCCTTGCAGGGCAGGGCCAGAAAGATGAGCGGGACCTCAGAGATGTGACATCTTTGGCCGGCAGGGTCCTTAGCAGCCACAGCTCAAACTGACGTAAGTCTCATTCTGTTGTCACCTTGACAACAAGCCTTGTTTTAAAATCACAAAATATTTTGAACACTCAGAACCAAAATATTTGGATTTAATTCACTGTACTCTGTTCTGCAAATTCATCTGCCTGAATAGCTCAACTTAACATTACTGACCACAGCCTTTCCTTTATGAAACCACAATTCTAATTCCTTCTTTTTTCCCCTTGGGATCATAACATGAAACCAGAAAAAGAATTTTGTGACAAAGTACAAATACTGAATGATGAAAAATCCCCTTGTGGAAAATTTGAATTCCTCCCATGCCCAGGGGATCTGCTCTGTTAGACATGCCAACTCTTGGCACGTGGCTTTATTCAGTGCAGCAAATATAGTTTACCACAATGTCAAATCCTTGGCTTCTACTCTTCATCCTCTTCCACTTTTACTGCTAAAAATGTTTTTCCTCACAGATGGGCAAGGAGTGTGGAATAAGGAATAATATTTGATGACAAAAATGATACGATTTGTTGACTTCCCCTGCTTCATGTATGAAGAAACAAACATGCTCAACTATTTGTGGCCATAATCCAGAATTTAGATACTTCCACGTGTGAGAGTGGGCATCATACCATCGCAATTCTCTTGGTTGAACACTGCAGCCTAACACTTGGGTGTCTGTGAAAATGGTACTTAGCAGAGATCCAGACCCCAGGACTGTGAAAACACTTGCTTTAGGTTTATTACATACTTCATTGATGTCCTTAAGGACGTCATGATGACTGTAAACGGAGCCAATTCTGAAACCCCACTGGCTGCAGTATTTTTAAAAAATTTTTTTTATTTATTTATTTGAGAGAAAGAGGCAGACAAGAGAGAGAGAGGGAATGGGCGTGCCAGGGCCTCCAGCCACTGCAAATGAACTCATGTGCCCTCTTGTGCATCTGGCTTTATATGGGCACTGGGGAATCGAACTCAGGTCCTTCTGTGTTGCAAGCAAATGCCTTAATCGCTAAGCCATCTCTTCAGCCCTGCAGTAAGTATTAACTGATGACAGGCTGTAGTGTTAGATGGAATATCAAGCTACCCTGAGTTACATGGGGGCACTTATGGCAGCTTCCCCACACCCTGCTCACAAGTGCCTGGGCTGCCCCCTGCCGGTCAAACTGGGCCCTGACCAAAGGGGAGGAAACCTGATGCCCGCCTGATTTTACTCCTTTCTGAAATCAATTCATGTGTGTACACTTAATACAGTATACACTCATCCATTTCAGTTCCTCGCTAAGCTCCACGTGGAGCTCAAAGAGCTGGTGGTGATGGGCAGAGCTGAAGGCAGCAAGTGAGAGCAAGAGACTGACAGGAAGAGCGAGTTCTAGAACATAAGGTGATTTAGGAAACATCAGAACCAACTCACAAGGAGGAGGAACTGAAGAGACACGAGCAAAGAAATCAGCAATACAATCTACAATATACACAGAATCCACTTGGGCTGGATTAACGTTGTTGCCTCCCGTGTGAACGTTCGTTTCTTTTCTATGTTTCCTAAATGATTGCCTTTGGAGATAGGACCTTGTTCTGCTTGCTGTGTGCTTTTTTAAAAAAAAAAATGCTTTAAAGTTTAAGCATTTATTTCAACTAATAATGAACTCTTCTCTGTTATATAAATTATCTGGCAAAGGGAGTCCAGTAGTCTAGGATATCACTGGGGACTGAATTTCTGCTAATAAACAGGATGTGAAATTAAAAATAACAAAACTCCCAGCTTTCCTTGCTTTAAGCCCTTGTCTGCAGAGCTAGTAAAAGGCCCTACAGATAAAGAGTTGAGAAATCAAGTTACCGCAGCCTCAAATGTGCTACTAAATGTACATTCTAGAGATAAGACTAGCACTTAGAGCTTGCATTTTTAAGGCTATCAATTTGGTATATGGCAGACTGAAATAATTTAAATTAATCCTAGAATTTTAGAGACTTTCCCCATATGTCCAGCTCGGCTGGAGTGGAAGTGTGGAAGGTGGCCTTGCTTTGCACTATTACAAATACAAGGTAGTAAGAATGCTGTCTTTATGCTTAGCCTGCATCAAGGGTGAGGTATGAAGATACAGCGAATGGAATTCTTATGGTTAGGAATGATGGGAAAATATTAATGATCATGTAAAAGGACAGGACTTGGAAGGAGAGCACATGATTTTCTGAGTAAGAATGTCATGCTTGGAGAGAAGACTGGACCGTTGGGAAGAAACAGCACGGATAGAAATGAGATTTATTCTGGAAGGTTATGCTGGAGTTTCATGTGCTGCGCAGCTGTTATCTTTTAGGTTTTCTCCTTTGAGAAACCTGTAAGTCGATGAAACGCTTTAAACGCCTAGAAACAGCACACGATGCCATACCCTCCTGGCAACTCATGAATGGACGTTAAGAAGATGGTCCCATGTTCTGGCAGAATCCCTATTGTGAAGTTAGGAAAGCCCAAAGTTAGAAAGGCGGAATGAACAGTCTCGGGTTGCAAGTGCAGCGGCCTTGTAAGCAGACTTCGACCTGATTAAATCTTACCATTGTCTACAGAAATTCCAAGCACACTTGATATCTTTCTCACACTGAAAACACAGAAAAAGTCACTTTGTTATTGGAGGCTTTTCCACACCCTCACAAATTGATTCGCAGGCTTTAAGTTTTCATAGCAGCCTATGGATCACACTCAGAGCAGCTGGAATGTCATAATGTGGATGCTTGATCAATTACATGCACGAGGGGGCGGGGCTAAAGGAATCTGACCCAGATGTTCTCAGGAGAAAGGAAAACCCAAGTCCAGGTGTTAAGTTTAAAATACAGGACACAGTTGTTGGATTTTGTTTGGGGGTGCCGTAGCCGACCAAGCTCCATATTATGTCACTCCCCGCTGCTCAGGACTCTCCACCGAGGAAGGGAACTGTGCCATTGAGTTCTTCCTCCTACTTCCCTGGAGCTGGAAAAAAAATCAAGTTGGTGACATGGTCTGGTGTGGCTGGGGCTCTCCCCTGAGATGGCCCAGAGATGGCTGGCTGTTACGATGGTATGTCATGGGACTTACTGTGGTTAAAAGTGACAGAGTTATCCAGGCTGCCCAGCTGCTGTAATCTGGCATGCATCATTCCTGTTCTGTTACGGGAAACAGGCAATGTCTGAGACTTTCCATCATGAACTATGGGTCCCAACCCCTCCTGGTTCCTGCAACACGAGTGAAATGGATAGAAGCAAAAGTTAGACGGGTTACAGGGCAGCGAGGTGGGAGCGTTAGTGAAGCTAGGACATGACACGGGGGAGTCGGGTCATATGCTGACCCAGCACAGAGGAACAGCCAGGGACACGAACAGACCAAAGCAGAGAAACTTTTAAACCAGTGATTGTCACTGGAACGTGACTACAGGTCAGCTTGCTGACAACTCTCAAAACATCACAAACCTTTCTGGGTTATATATGTTACAGAAGAGTAAAAGACATCATTCTAGTTTTACAATGCACGTGAAGAAACAGGAGAGACTTGCAATGGAAGAGGTATATGAGGCAGTTTAAACACCTTTATTCTTACCCCAGCAGGAAGGAGAAGAACCGCGCACTTGGTTAAACTTGTCAGCGGTCAAGCAGAGAAAACAGAAAAGTGATCTGGGTTAGCAAGCTGACAGCTGACTTCCTATTGGGTACCATTCATTACCCGAGCAGATAGAGAATGAGCCCAGCACCGCAATGATGCCTGTCCCTCGTCCCAGAGCCCTCACTGAGTTACTGTGTGTAGGAGAACGAGGACATGCATGGAACACCGTGGACAGCATGCTGCTGGGTGATTTCCAAGTGACAAACAATGAGGAGACACAGTGTTTGTAGGATCGGACCACTGTGGACAATGTTCACGTGTCATTGTCACATGCAACAGAGACCATGGTGATTTTTTGGACAAAACAATATCTTTCCATAGCACAAGGAAGAAAATAACACCATCTCCACACCCGTCTGTTCTTAAAGCAGTCCGTGTTTTATGCGAGTATATACAGGGGTTTACCAAGTTGAACAGATTTTCATTCAAAAAGTTCAATTGATATACTAAAAAAAAAAAACTAACCACTTCACAAACCCAATTCTAAAATGTTTTGTCAGGGCAGAAATCGACAGCTTTCCACATTGGCCATTTTAAGCTCTGAGGTATTTTATTGTACTTGGCATGACATTCTCTTGTGACTTAAGTGGCAGTAACCACAGAGGGTGTGACGCTCACCTGGCACAGAGCTTTCTAATGCTGCCTGTCCATCTTCATGGGACAGTCAGAGAATAAAAGGTAAAGTATGACATATTCTTGGTATAGATGCACCTTGTATATACTTGCATTTGGTACTCAAAACCAAACAAAAATTATTGTGATAAAAATGAAAATTACAATTAGAGAACTTTAAACTATCACATTTCAATTAAAACAGAAGATATTAATAGGAGGAAAGTGCAAAATAGTCTTAATTTGCTTCTTTTAAAAAGAGAAAATATGTTTATTTTTTAACTATGAATATTTCTCAAGTATCCTCAGAAGAGGTCACTGTAATGTCTACTAGCATGAAACAGTTATTCACACTCAGATACAAAGTCTATTCACCTTTATTCCGTTTCACTGCCATTTAACACAATTATAAATAAGAGAAACAAAACTCAGTTACAACTAAACTTTCTAATTTTTCTTAAAACACACGTATGTTTACTTATGATTAAACTGCTAAGAACAACAAAGGAATAGGACACTCAGGACAAGCCCCTGTGCACACACTACCACAGAAGGGGGCACAACACACACACACACACACACACACACACACACACACACACAAGCACACACACAAGCACACACCGGCTGGCTACAGGGCAGGAAGAACTTGGGGTGACAAGATGTGCTTCGAGGAAATGCCTCCAAGGAAGGAGCTGTGGGGTGTCCCGGGCCTGGGGAGTGGGTCCAGGATGGGGCAGTGGGGAGTTCTAGTACTCAAGTCTGAGCCAGTCAAGAACACGGATACTAAAGCTAAAACAGGGTGGTACATGCCTCTAATCCCAGCACTCGGGAGGCAGAGGTAAGAGGATCGTCATGAGTTTGAGGCCACCCTGAGACTACACAGTGAATTCCAGGCCAGCCTGGGCTAGAGTGAGACCTTACCTTGAAAAAATAAAAATAAACAAAAGAGAGAGTGTGTGTGAGGGGGGGGGAATGGTTAGGTGGGAACTTAGAATCTTTGTAACTGGGAACTGAACAGTAAAAATAAAGTTTGAAGGAGAAAAAGGAGGAGACAGAACTGAGTGCATGTGAGAACTTGGAAGAAGTCAACCCCGTGCCTTGGAGACAGCCTTTCTGGGAGAAGGGATGTAGGGATGCTGACGTAGGAGCTACCAGACTACACTGGCAGTTGGCAGAATACGCCTGCCAACTGCCTGTGCTTCTTGGTGAATCCCACTGCCAATCACCACAGATGATCAGATCCAAGGAACACAGAAAACGACGTGACATTTCAGACGAGGACGCCCCACAGTACCTGGCTATGAATCGCTTCCCCATGTACTGGAACTGGTGTAAGCAGACCCTGCAGACAGATGGTGAATCGTTAAATGCCAAAGCAGACGCTTCCCAACACAGGGCATCATACTGCCCATTAACAGAACAACCTCCATCAACATGCCTACTCGCCCTTATATTTTGGCTCATAGGAATTTTTGATAAGGTCCCACTAAACCCAGAGAAAAGCATGAACCACGCTCTGGGACTGTGGTAATGGGTGGAGTCCCATGGATCAAAGACCCAGGACTGTTAAGATGTCAAGATTGTTCAGTCACTCAGGGCTGGCAGTCACTCCAAGACAGCTTGCCTTAGAACACGCTGTCCTGAGTGGTTTCCTCCACACTTATGTCTACATAAGGAGTGCTCTCTTGACTCAAATGTACGGGATGGTAGAGACACTGACATACAGCTTTTTAAAAAATATACCATATTATGAATAAGTATATAGTGTATGAATCCTGTGAAGGTGTCCCTGTTTCCCTCCTCTCTGTCCCCTACCTACTGGGGTCCTTCCTCAGTGAGCATATTGGATCTGTCCATAGGTTACTAGAGGTAGCCAGTTTTTCTTTCTCTTTTTTTTTTCTTCCCCCTTGGTGTACTGTTGCTAAGGGGGGTGATGTCTCTGTATATTCTTCCCTACCATGGCTTTTACATTCTTTCCGCCCCCTCTTCCACTCAGTTCCCTGAGTCATGGTAGGTGAGTTTTGAGTCTGCTTTATTGTCGAGGTCTTAAGTATCTCTGGATCTTTGCCCTGGGTTGTGTTGGGTATCATTGGTGTCTGTCTCCATTGACCTTTCATGGGTTATCAGACTTGCTGTGGTGTTTGGTCTCCTGTTTGTCTCGTCACTTACTCATAGGTTTCATTTGGGCCCTGTGTGAAGGCCAGGAGTGGTTTGCCTCCTGCCAGGATGTCAGCCATCATTCCATGTCTTGTTGTTTTGTTTTTAATGTAGTCACAAACTGATTTTTTTAAAATCATACACTTAATAATAGGTAGCTAAAATAATGAGTCTTCTGATGAATCTTGGTTGACTAGGAAGCAAGTGCACATTCAGGTCAGCAATGGGAGTGGCCATGCTCCTACTAGAGGGTCAGCCCAGCCTTTGTCTTACAAGTCTAAGATATACACAGCTCTGAAAGCTGGCTTTCCACTTGAGTCTCTGCAGATCTACTTGGCATCAAACCCCACCCCAAACTAACAGCTACTTAGGTTTATGATTTATTCAATTACTGTGAACATTAATAGAACCAGCACAGTTACTTTTACTGCAGATATGAGAATGTGTTTCACTGTGGGGTACTGTCTGGGATGCTGTGGATAATTATGAAATCTATTCTAAATGTAAAATAAAAAAAACACAAAAATTCTGAATTTGAACTTGCAGTTCTGGGTAAGGCGCTAAGGATTTGTAGGATTAAATATAATGAGCTTAAAAGGAATCAGAAACATCTACTGAAGAGATAAAACAAGATACTATAGATACTAGACCGAACTTAGAGAAGTGTTGTCTATCTGACTCAGTGAATGACTTTTCATTATTTGATCAAAATGGGCTTAAGCATACAAGTGTCTCATGTATACTAACTAAATAGCTCCAATAATTTAAGGTTGGCTACTTTTCTTTTTTTCAAGGTAGGGTCTCACTCTTGCCCAGGCTGACCTGAAATCACTCTGTAGTCTCAGAGTGGCCTCAAACTCACAGCCATCCTCCTACCTCTGCCTCCCGAGTGCTGGGATTAAAGGCGTGCGCCATCATGCGTAGCTCTGGTGGCTACTTTTGACTGGCTCAAAGAATAATAGAGCATAATGTTCCTACCTTAAGAGCTTAGTGTCTTAGCACCTATCAATGATCTGGAAAAGATCTAGAAGCAACAAGCAAACACTACTCACTCAGATATTGTAAAAAAATCCATAAGTTCAGACGTTGAAGCCTTGTTCCAATATGTAAACAGAGCATCTAGAAAATAATTGATTTAGTTAAAATCCTAAGACACGATATGTACATTACAGATAACCACCTATTATGATGGCGGGAACAGACCTCACAGTATGGGGCTCTATTGTGGTTTCAATGTAAACTGCCCCCCATAGGTTCATGTCAGGACACCTGGTCCCCAGTTGGTGACACCGTCTGGGAAGATCATGGAATGTTGAGGAGATGGAGCCTTGCTGGAGGTGGTGGGTCACTGAGTGTGGGCCTTGAGGTTTTATAACCTGGCCTCATGTCCTGTTCACACTCTGCTTTGCGTGTGGGTACAAGGTGATGGGCCTCTGCTTCAGGTGCCTACGGCCATGCCTTCCCCACCAAGATGGAATGCACCTCTCCTGGAAACTGCAAACCACAATAAACTGCAAGCCTTTCCTCCCTCAAGCTGCTTCTGGCCAGGTGCTTGGCCTCAGCCATGATAGAATAACTAAGCTCTAACACTGCTTTATTTAAGAGCTGATCAAAGGCTAACGCTAGAATTTTAACCACACATTACTATAGACGAAGCTATTAACTTACACATAATGTGCTCTTTAATAGTCTAGAAAATTCACATACAAGTAAGCATATAAATCCAAAGTTGGCTTTCTCATCTCCTGCTACAGAAACCTTCCTGTCCTGGTGGGGAATTTGTTAGAAATTTCTACATACTATGTATACTATTTTGTGTGACGTTACATTTGGTTTTCATGTGAGTACTGGGGACCCGAACTCTGTTCCTCAAGCTTGTGTGGCCAGCGAACTGTCTCCTAGTGCCAAGTCCTCATATGTTTCCCTGACACAGCTTAGACAAGTAAGCTAAGCACTACATACAACAAGAAAAGCAAACAGCATGTTTACTTGGCTCCTACCATCAGACATGCTTTTTAAGATGTACAGGAAACACATCAGCAGGCTCTTAATCTCAGACTGGTCCAGTTTGTCACAGCGAACCAGAGAATTCCCCAAGGTGCCACTTTGATGGTGCTGAAAAGGAAATACAGGTAAGTTTGCTAGTTCATGACGGGGGCAGATTTCACTTCACATGTCTCCCTTGGAAGAGAAATAAGTGAACCTCAGGCACAAATCCACGAAGACACACCCTTACTCAAGTGTCACATACAGAAGCACTGCTCCCTGGAGCTCTGATTTGTCTCTTTGACACTCTTTCCTGAGAGACGAGCCAGAAGGAACAAACCTTTCACACAGGAAGAGGTTCAGTTATGCCAAGTAAAAACCTTCTGAAATGCCAACGAAAGTCTCATGCAGAAGAGTATGAATCCAACATGGAGGTGGAACAGGAGGACCCCGCACAGCCACCGTCTCCCTCCAGCAGCAGGGAGAGCCTGCATGGAGGCGCTGGGAGGTAGGGTGTGGGCAGGTAGGATGGAGGAAATACCTGGCAGATGCCCAACAGGACAGAGAGGACCCTCAGCACAGCACTGCCAACCACTCTAAACTGATGGGGTCACTCCGCCATCAGCTTAGCTCAGCACTGCAAACGTCAGAAAGCTCAAGGGCAGTTTTACCACTAGGCAGCAAGTTCACATTGAAAAATAGAGTAAGAATGTCATTTCATGACAAAAACTTAGAGATTTAATAAACACAAGTTATATTTCCAATGGAAATCAAGAACATTTTTTAACAAAAAGCAAAAATAAAAATCAATGAGAAGACATATTTTTTCAAGGTGTTGGTAGCCAATATAAATATAAATATATATGTCGGGCATGGTGGTGGTGCACACCTTTAATCCCAGAACCTGGGAGGCAGAGGTAGGAGGATCCATGTGAGTTAAAAGCAAGCCTGGAACTACAGAGTAAGTTCCAATCAGCCTAGGCTAGAGTGAGACCCTAACCTCGAAAAAAACTCCAAAAAAGAGAAAAAACAAAACCAAAATATATAATGAGCAGGTATAATTAATAAGACATGTGCCCATTTTTATTGAAGGAAGAAATCCAGATGCAATTAGTGGCAAAACTGGCAGGAATATGTCTCGGCCGCTCACAGACTCAGAGCCACCAGAACCGAGCTCTTCTTGCGGTGGGAGGAAGCAAGGGGCGTGTGGCATCTCCTCCGGCAAAGGTGAAATGGTTAGAAGTGAAAAGTCCACAGTGACCCGGTGTCTCCGGGCTGACTGGCAGCTCTCCTCCTCCTCCTCCCCTCCAGCACTGTGCAGGACACAAGCCGAGTGCCTTCTGAGCAGCTTGTCCCTCTAAACACGAAGGCATGTTGGGGTCAAGGGAAAAGTTCAACATGTCATGACAGACCCAGACAGAGATCCACACCTCCACACAATTGTATGTGAAGAGAGCCACATCAGTGCCAGCCATGGAACAGGCGACATGGTTACAAACTTGACGCTAAGGTGTCTGAAGTAGTCGGGGAAGAAGGAACACATCCTTCAACATGTCACCTGTTTACTGGCAGGAGGTGTTTCTATAACTTGAAGTAATTTGGGCAAACAAGGCCCCAAGGGATACCAATCCATCACAGTCTAAGGTTTATTACTAAACATTATCCTTTCCACTGTCATGGTTTGATCCAGGTGTCCCCCACAAACAAATGAATGTGTTCTGAATGATCAATCCTCAGCTAATGGCAGTTTGGGTTTTATAATTGTTGTTGGGGGCGGGCTATGGGGTTATAAACCAGCTCCCCCTTGCTAGTGTTTGGCACACCTTCCTGCCGCTGTTTGCAGTGCTGTGGCGGAGGTGATGTCCACCCTCTGCTCATGCCATCGTTTTCCCTGCCAGGATGGAGTCTCCCCTCAAGTCCGTAAACCTAATAAACCCATTCCTCCACAAGCTGCTTTTGTTTGGGTTCTTTCTGCACAGCAACAGAGTAAATTGACTACAACACCCACAAAGTTCCAAATAATCTGAGCTATGTGTGTGTGTGTGTGTGTGGTTTTTCGAGGTAGGGTGTCACTCTAGTCCAGGCTGACCTGAAATTCACTACGTAGTCTCAGGGAGCAGGTTTAATGGAAAATACATGTGTGTGGACAGCTATGCTGGCAGTGGTTCTGTCCAGCATTAAGACTATACAAGCTGCCAGAACCGTTTGTTCCACTATGAACACTGCCCACATTGGGACCCTAGAGATAAGAATTAGTTTCAGGGGTCTCCATGTGGATGCAGCTCACTGGTAGATACAAGTGTTGGATGGTCATCTGTTTGTGGTTAAGCCTCATACTTAATCCCCAGCCGGTGAAGTCTTTGGGAGGCGGAGCCTTGCTGGAGGAGGATTGTCTCTGAGGTGGGCCTTGGGGTGGGTGTTAAGACCCAGCCCTGCTTGCCACAGTTCACGCTTCTACTTCCTCCCTGGTGAGAAGAACACATGACACCCAGCTGTCTGCTCCTGCTAAGCTTTCGGAATCATGGTGAAACTTGCTTTCAAAACTGTAAACCAAGCCGGGCGTGGTGGCGCACGCCTTTAATCCCAGCACTCGGGAGGCAGAGGTGGGAGGATCACCATGAGTTCAAGGCCACCCTGAGACTACATAATGAATTCCAGATCAGCCTGGGCTAGAGCGAGACCCTACCTCGTAAAAAACAAAAACAAAACAAAACAACAACAACAAAAAAACAAAAACAAGAAAAAAACCAAACTGTAAGCCAGAAATAATTCATTTTCTTTGATCACCTGCTTTTGGTACAGGATTTATCTAGCACACAGTGGGCTCTGGGTTTGAGCTTTTATTTAAAAATAAAAATTTCAAACCAGGTAGCTCACACCTTTAAGCCTGGTGTTCAAGGCCAGCCTAGGCTATGGAGTGAGTTCCAGGTCAGCCTAGGCTAGAGCGACACTCTGTCTCAAAACAGAATTTCAGGAGATGAGCCCCAACCTCAGATAAAGCTGGTCATCTACCCCAAGCTAACTAGAATTTTTTTTAGTCACATTTAATAAACACAGGAAATGAAGCAGGTTTACTTTGGGCTAAATCTACTAGCTGCAAGAAACACTTTGCTACGTATGTAAGGAGAAATTACCTTATCCAAGGAATTACTCTTCTCACTATTCCTTTCTGGGAGGCTGTTTCCCGAATCTGTGCTAATGAGAGAGCCTCTGGAGTCAGCATTCCTCACACTGTTGATGGTGGGGGTTGAAGCTGTATATGGAGAAGCTAAAAGGAAATTAAGGCAAGACCAAAGCTTTGGTAAGACAGAACAAAATAAAGGTAAGTCCTAAATTTGAAGAGAAACTGCCTTTATTTTATTTATTTTTCCATTAGGAAGTTGACCCAATCAGTTCACCTTTGTTGAGGCCGACTGTCTTCCTATCCCTCTCCTTATTCAGCCAACTTACAGCTCATCAAATCTGCTCGTAGCTAGTCAAGAAGTCCCAAGAGTCCCCGGGTCTGCCTCCCAGCACTGGGATCATAGGCATTCAGAATCAATGTCAACCCAGTTGGAAGCTACCTTTTTCCTTTCCCCTCAAACTACAAAAGTATAGAGTAGGATGGAAAAAGACCAGATAGATAGATAGATGATAGACAGATAAGTAAAAAAATGATGACCATCTAAAACTATTCAATGAAAAAATTAAAGCACACTCCAAACACATAACATGCAAACTATAGCCATAAAATCAACCCTGTCTCTGGGAGCCTCAAATGTCTGGGACTCTGTGATAAACAATTATAAGCAGAAATCTAACTTGGAAATAAAATTGTGATGTGCATGGAAAAAGAGTATTTGAAGGCAGAAATCAGTCTCTACCTCACTACTATGGAAGATGTATTTTAAAGGTTGACTTCCTGTTGGGATAAGATTGAAAGAAAATTATACATTAAAAATGACTCTTTGGATTTGACATTCTGTGGCGAACAAGCAGGCGCGCAGCAGAAAGGCCTGGTTTTGCAGATGACATGAGAAGACTCCTGGCACTGTCAGTATGGTCTCTGGACCCACACCCAAGATGCCAGAACTACAACTCCCAGCAGGCAAATTGGCATGGATGGAGATACTTCTAAATCGATTGAATGAGTAAACAGCAAAAAAATATATAGCCATCCTGAGTCACACTAAAAAAAAAAGTGTGCCTGCCTGGAAAGCCGAACAACCCCAGATTCAATTCCCCAGTACCCACATAAAGCCAGATGCACAAAGTGAAGTAATCGAGGGGTCTAGAGTTCATTTACAGGGGCTTGAGACCCTAGCATGCTCATTCTCTCTGCCTCTCTTCTCTTTATTTCTCCCTGCTTGAAAATAAATAGATATATTTTAAAAAAGAATGAGAAGGGACTGGGTCATTTTCAAGTCCCTTTCATAACTGTGTCGGGAATGCACAGTAACCAAGCCCATCCAGGCACTTTGGTCACACTGAGGCTACCAGAGAGCTCTCATCCTAACCAAGTGTTAGATGGAGTCCAATGCATCACAGCTCCCCTTCACAAAGCTCTGGATGCTTCTCTCGTGGTCCTACAGAGTACTGGTCACAGAGGACAGAGCAGTAAGGTTTCCACCATATGGGTGGCCCTGTGGACTCATCTGGTGGGGTCAAGTGCATCGCACAGCATGAACCATGTGACAGAGCTGCGCTAGTTATGACGACCATCCAACAGGAGCACTATTTCCCCTGCCAAGCGCACTAGCTCTTTATTTCTGACCACTGATTCTGTTTGGGAGACGAGGATGGCGAGGCTGAGTGGGTGGACATCCTGGAATGGAAACCAGTCAGTGGTGGCATCCAGACACACAGGCATACCTGTGTCACCTAAGCTGGTGCTGCAACTCCCAGGGCAGAGGCTTGCAAGTGGGCCCAGCAGGACTGAGACAGAGTGAAGGCCCCAGGAGAGAGAGGCACATGTAACAGAGCCCACGTTTGCTGAGTGCTTACTACATGCAGGCTCTGCTCCAGGCACTGTGGGAGTTAACTCTCTTAATGAGGGAACCTAACTATGAAAAATAGACACACATATAAATCAGATTAGGGGCTTGGCTATTGTTAGTGCTATGGTGTGGGCTTTCCAATGTTAGAGGCCAATTCCACCTGATCACCTACTATGTAAACAGTATAGTAATAATACAGAAAGAAAGAACACGTATTCAGAATGGACGCTAGCCTGTGAATTAACTGCATAAAAGGTATGTATCTTTTTCTGCCCTGTGAATTGGTACCGTTAATGAATAATCTAACCACTAGCTGAAATCTATGTCTCATTTGTGCAAAGTGTGGTTCAGAGGAGAAATGACAGAAGACTGTGAACAGCTATCACAATTATTTGAAGATATACATATGTACATCTATAAATATGTCTACAGCACCATAATGTTTGTGAGGCTGCATCTCAATTACTAAGAACATCTCATGGACACACTTCTCTATCTGCATCCTGACTTGGGCCATCTGTTCTTCTTCCCATGGGGCTGCTCTTCCATTATTCCATAGAGAAAAATCAGTACAGTACAGAACAGTTTGGAAAATGGATTTCTACACTGAATCCCAGCCATGAACTGTGACCTCAGAAAGGAGACTGTCACAATGCATCTATGTCACACCAACGCTATAAGGAAAGCCTCTTCCTGGCCCAGACAACACCTGCAAAGATAATAACCCCTTTCTAAAAGCATAAGCAATTCAATGAAGACTTAAAATGACAAACCAACTTAACAAGCATTTAACAAAAGGCAAAATGGCACAGCATGAGATTAAATACACTGTGTTTAGAGTTCAAAATAATTTTGGAATCTTAATTGCAGTGCGTGAGAGACTTCAGTCATGAAATGCCACAATATTCTTTCCTTTGGCCTCCAGCAAAGTAAATTTTCCCTTTTTCATATCACTTTAAAGTTAATACAATTTCTCCACAGATGGGGGATTCACGTGACCCTCCAAACAGCCAGAGACTGCAAAGAAGACTTCCAAGTCCTAATTCACAATCAATGACATGAAAGATTAAAGATGCTTCGAGCGACACTGGAGAGACGGAGAAAAGCAGGGAGCATTACCAAAGCCAGAGATGGCGCCCAGGAGGTCTTTGTGCAGGCTGTGGTCAAGCGTGTTTCCCTTCTGGGGTGTCACGAGTGGGTTCCCAGCTGGCATAGTGAGGGGCTCATCCTTCATCATCTGTCAAAGGAGAGAAGAACCCTTCAGATATGGCATGGCTTGACATCACGAGTGAAGAGCAGGTGGGTGAAGAGGAGGGAGTCACGGGGAATCACAACAGCAGCAGTGACAAGAGCCTCTGAATGTTTGGAGGATCATGGGAACTCTACCTGTGGAGGAACTATGAACTTTTTTTATCTCTCTCTGTCATGTGCATGCGTGTTGGAGGGGGGCACACAGAGGACACAGGTGGATGTCACTCTCTACTTTCCTGAGGCAGGGCCTCTCCCCGGAACCCAGAGCCCATGGGCTTGGCTACTCTAGCCAGCCAGCTTGGCCTCCGATGTGCTAGCATTTTCTGATCCGAACTCCAGTTTTCATGCCTGTGTGACAAGCACCTTATCCATGAGCTAGCTCCCCCAGCTCTGAAGCTGTAGTAAGTTCAAGGGATTTTTCCTTTCGTGAAAGCCATAAAAGACCTTCTGTTCATTTTTCTCAGGATTAAAACCAGACAGGAAGGTTAATTTCTGCCCTGGATTACTCACGCTGCTCAGAAAAGCACAGAGCTTGAAAAGAGGTGTGTAGCAGGTACAAGTGTACAAGGTGAGGTGGGGGGTAGTAAGATAAAGTTTGGGCCCCTGAAAACAGGATGAAAGGATCTACCAACATTCATCATCTCAACATAGCATCATTTATCATAAGAACATTATGAAATGTTCTTTTTTCAAAAATATTTATTTCAGAAAGAGAGAGAGAGAAAGAAAGGAGAGAATAGGCATGCCAGGGCTTCCTGCCACTGCAAACAAACTCCAAAGGGATGCCATACTTTGCACATCTGGCTTTACATGGGTACTGGGGAACTGAACCTGGGCCGATCATCAGGCTTTGCAAGCAAGTGCCTTTAACCACCAAGAAGCCTGGGAAATGATCTTAAAGAGTTAGTAAAACATGGGATAATATATCACAGTGGAAGAAAAGAGACAGAAACACGCATGGAAAGTCTCCAGTGTTTGCTGTACTGTCAATGGAGTCTGTTCAGGGTCCATAATAAAAGAGGGATGAAGTGGTCACAGCTGTTGGAAGTATTAGCAGACACGCTCTCTGAGGCCAGAAAAGAGCCTCGGGAAGAGAAAAGTTTCAGCTTGTAAAAGTTTTACAGACTTTAATAATTAAAAATTATTATGGAACCGGGCGTGGTGGCGCACGCCTTTAATCCCAGCACTCGGGAGGCAGAGGTAGGAGGATCGACATGAGTTCAAGGCCACCCTGAGACTACAGAGTGAATTCCAGGTCAGCCTGGGCTAGAGTGAGACCCTACCTCGAAAAACCAAAAAAAAAAAAAAAAAAAAATTATTATGGGTTAACAAAAGAGGCTCTGATAACAGAGATGTGACAAGGAATGTTAATGTTTTGAAAATGTTGATTTG